>JASDQU010099830.1:101558-114798 GCA_032191745.1 Picea mariana
ATGGTTGGAGTTGGAATGCTTTGAGCAACCTAGGCAAGACAAACATATGGGCATATTTCATATAGCCATTAACCTTTTGAATTATAAAACATAAACATCTAATTGCAAAATATGATGATGATGGTGACGATGATGATTACTTGCAATTCTTTAGAATTTTGTTTGTACCTTGGAAAAGCATTAAGAGAAGCTTTCCAAAATCACCATAGTTTTGAGTTAAGAGGTTAGGAAGATTAGTAGTATGACAAATATTTTGAAATTGAAATCTAATCTGACAATCTAAAAGAAAGTCCTTTGAATATTCAACTCAATTTCACTATGGAACTAGTGACAATTTGTTCTTATGTGAGTAATGCTTATTTTTTTCTTTGCTAATAAGTTTTAGTTTTTATGGAAGGTTTTTTTTAGTAAAGATAATTTTAATTTAATGGTTTAGGTATAGTGATTCCTTTAGTTAAAGTAGAATATATGTCTTCTTCTTTTTTTTATAACTAAAACAATGAAAGTTTTTTTTAAGAAATTTTGGTTGTTTCAGTTAGAATAATATAAAAATTAGTTTTAATGAATTGTCATTAAAAACACAAGAAGCTATTGTTGAAATAAGGTTCTCAATAAATTACTAGTTGTATTATGTTGAAATAAGGTTCCCAATAGATTACTAGTTGTATTAGCTATTGTTAAAATTCTAGATCCACAATTCCCAGATCTAAAGAATTTTGTCGATGTAAGTTGTGTGAAGCAATTATATAATAGAAAAATATTTTGTTTGTGATATAGAAAATGTCTTCTCCTCCATTTTGCTATATTTTGGTATTAGAGCGAGAGGGCATGCGTGTGAAGGAAATCCAAGTGTAGATCTGAGTATGATCTCTGGTGGGAAAATTGCTATGTGAGAAAAATCATCCACTGTTGTATGATACTGGAGCAGCCATCGATTTGCATAAGACATCATTGAATTTTGCGTTGCCAATACGAAAAGGAGCCAATATCGTTGACTCAATCTAATGAGTCGTGTGAGGGAGGAGTTTATGATAAGAAGTATCATATCAGCCGCTCACGATTTGGCAAAAAATGAATATGTGTTTTATAGATCTAGTCTAACTCTAGGATATGCTCATCTCATGGTGTTTACTCTGATCTTGTGCCCTCAAATATGCTTAAACAAATTACTTCATTCTTTGTTTTTTCCTCTCATATATTACATTTTAGAAATATTTGAGTATGTGTTATGTGATTCTTTGAACTAAATACACTGAAGGAGATGGAATGCCTTGAGCAAGTTAGACATATGGGCATATCTTATATCATCACTATCTTTTTGAATTATAAAACATAAAGATCTGATTGAAAAACATTTTGAGTCTATGTTTTGTGATTCTTTGAACTAAAGACATTGAAGGAGATGAAATGCCAGCAAGTTATACATGGACATATCTTATACAATCACTAACTTTTTGAATTATAAAATACAAACATCTAACTGAAAAAATTAATTGCAAACATGATTGTTGAGTTATTTATTGTTTTTATAAAAAAATGAGAATGATAAGAAAAATATTTCTTTTACTAAATAAACAAATGATAGGATAAATATTTTTTTTTACTAAATAAACAACTTATATAGTAAAATGAAAAAAAATAAAAAATCACAAATTATATAGTAAAATGAAAAAAATAAAAAATAAATAAAAAATCTACAATAAAACTTTGTTAATGTTATTTTCTTTGTTAACATGTTTCCCTTTTTAATGAAATATGTTTTTGGTAAAGAGATTTTAATTTGATAGTTTAGGTATAATGAAATATGTTTTTAGTAAAGAGATTTTAATTTGATAGTTTAGGTATAGTGATTCCTTTAGTTAAAGTAGAATATAGAAGTGTTTCCCTTTTCAATGAAAGATGTTTTTAATGAAAAATGTTTTTAGTAAAGAGGATTTTAATTTGATAATAAGATGTTTTTAATGAAAAATGTTTTTTAATAAAGAAGATTTTAATTTAATAATTTAAGTATAGTGATTCTTTTAGTTAAAATAGAATATAAAAGTTTTTTAATTTTTTTAATTTTAAGAAATTTTAGTGACTCCTTTAGTTAAAGTAGAATATAAAAGTTTTTATTTTTTTTAATTTTAAAAAATTTTAATCGTTTAAGATCCTAAAATCTATTTTTATTTTTTCTTTAATCAATAATCAACTATTTTCATTATCTTAAAATGTAGACATTTAATAAATTGTAAGTATATTCTAGTTGTTTAAGATCCTCAAATCTATTTCTAATTTTTCTTTAACCAATAATCAACCATTTCCATCATCTTATAATGTATACATTTAATAAATGGCAAGTATATTCAAAGGAACATATTTTATGGTACTCATTTCATAAAGTAGTGTGCAAATATTTTATCGTACTCATTCCATAACGTAGTGTATAGTTGTTTTTCACATTTAGCAAATAAGAGTAAATACAATATTTAGAATTATTTTACAAACATTCTTTAAAACTATATTAAAGGGATCCTTAACTTTTTATATCGAATAACTTTTTATATCGAATAATTGTTAGATATAAGGATTTGGCATATTTTTTTTTTCTAAGGAAGGGAACTTTTCTTGTAATTCACTATTAATATGCAAAATAAAGAGTTACATCATCACATCTTTGGATATCTCCTTAAAGAGAGAATGTATGATTTTTTCCAACAAAGATATACATCTAAGATCACAATGTCACATTAATAATAATTGTGATTGTTGCTAATGTTTAATAGTGATAACTCCAAATTGGACAAAAAAAAAAAAATGGGGAGATATTTTATAGAATATGATTATCTTACTTCGTAAAATTGGTAAACAAATGAGCTTTAATGAAACCCCGTGGCATATCTACTTCATAATGAACTAGAAAAAACTTGCATGTTGGATAGTTGAGTTAGTGTTCCTCCCTAGAATTTGAATCTATAATAATGTGACCTAGCTAGGACTTTGGTTCAGAGGCTTCTATTTTCTAATCTTCTAAAGCATCATCCACTTCCATCACCCCCAACACCTAACGACCTTTGATCACACAATCATATTTTCTTTTTCTATAAATTCAAGTTTGTTCATGACTTCTTTGTGTTGTTGGTTGTCCTTTTCCTCTATGTCTTGGGTAATGAGATTGTTGTTTAACTAGTAGACTTATACAATTTTAAATATCTTTGTGCCCCTGCTCCTTTGAAACCCGATATCCGACATCCAATGCAACGATTCCATATTCACTTCCTCACTTGGAATTTGATCCCTTTTTTTCCCTGGATTTCTTCTCTAATTCCTTAACCTAAACTCTAACTACTTCCAAAAATTTATTGTTATACCCATGAGTTTCCTCCATGAAATCCCTCTTTTCTCTGGTTACATTCAATAAGTGGTCCCTTTGTATCACATGTCAAACACTTATACATAGAAAATCAAATCAATTAGATATAAAATACCTAAAAAAAAAATCCTTAATTCTGAAGTGATAGAAGGAGTTAAACCCTAGGGTGAAATTTTACATTCACTTAAGCAATAAAAAACAATGGTTTAAGGTAAGTATGATTTTTTTTTTCTTGAATGTAGAATTTTGAGTGAATCACCATACCCTTCAAATCCTGATTTTCAGAATATTTTTTTTTGTTCCAAAGTATTCTTCTACTCCACAATGCTCCCCGATATGTCTCTCTTCCAAATCCGTCTCCTGTAAATTTTGACAAAATAATGAAAATATTGAATATCTTATTAATATTAAAAAAACTTTATGAAAATGGTTTAGAGTGAATCACCATACCCTTCAAATTATCATATTATGAATAATATTGTGGTTCCAAAGTATTATTCTCCTCGACAGTGTTCCTTCGTATGTCTCTCTTGCAAGTCTCTCCCCTGCAAAAATTTGCAAAATAATGAAATAGTGAATAGCTTTTTAGTATTTAAATCACACTTTTTTTTTTAACTTTTTTCAGCATGACAGTGCGTTTATGTAAGACACACTTATGCGGTCATATTACATTACAGATCGATGCCTCCATATTAATTGACGCACTGGAGACATATAATTGTTTTTTATTAACGAAATCTAGAAACATGGTATAGTTTATTTTTCAACGCATCGATGCTTATTATTAATATGTGCACCATCAAGTTTGTGGTTTATAAGTGCACAATTAAGCTTTTAAAGTTATTTGAAATTTTATTTGCACACAAAATATTATATCCATCTCAAATTATTTTTTAGGATGAATTCACATGAATTTCAATACTTCAATATACATTTTATGTTTTATGTCGCCTTATTCTTAAAAGATGGTTTCAAAACTATATTCAAACTCATATTGTGGTATGATCCTCAAAATTTATTTTAGATATGTAGAATAATTTATTTATTTTTTTTGTTGAAATGCAGGGAGGAAACCTAATTATATGATCAAATGACCAATTCTTCAAATTCCAACCCATTCCATATTGCTCAAATTCCATCACATAGTTCTCTTTTTGCATCTCCAGTAAGTTTAACTTATTTTATTTATGTTTCGATTATCTCATTGATTTTTTTTTTATCCATGTCAATTTGAATAAAAATGTATCCAAATTTACAGGATCCTGATTCAAAATCGAGTTCAGATGCAGAAAATATTTCAGTACCGGTTCAAAAACGTCGAAAGGTATTATGAGGAACAACTTATCACTGGAGAAACGTCGGAAGAGTAAGCGACTTATCATTTGTCAAATTTCTACACAGTAACTATTCACACTGACCTTTGTAATGTATATTTTGATCATGATCTCATATGTACTATATGTTTGTTTCATTTCATGAATACATCAATGAATTTAGAAATTGATGCTATAAATAAATTCATTCTTTACACTTCAGAGGAAACACAGCTGTGGGATGCATTGTACAAACATAAGAGGAGGCAATGGGAAAGTCGCAAGAAAGAATTCACAGGGTTGAATTGTAGAAGCATGCCTTATCCTGGTCATTTAAAAGAAAATATGCCAATGATATGCCCCAACAGTTGGGTTGTTGACCAAGTCAGAGAGAAGTATGGTGCATCCGGTCATTACCCGTGTGAGGAAGAGGATGTGTTGAAACAAATCTTAAAATCATTAATCCTTAAGGCCTAGATTTTTATTTTTTGTGTTTTTCGGGTTTCATCTTTCTTAAAATAAGAATTTCGTCATGTCTAAATTCGCGACGCCTTTTTATCATTTATTTTTTGAATAAATACGGGAAAAAGTTAAAAAAAATATAAGTTTTTCAAATGCTCTTTGAAATTATTTAAAAGGAATATAATTTTAAATTCGCAAGTTTTTCATTTAAACGTTAAAAAAATTGGGATTCGAGATTTTCCATAAACAAATGATTCATGCAAATTGAATCGCGAAACCCCGATCTCCGATTTCCCAATGCATTTAAATCTTAAGTAAAAACATGAATTAATCTAATCTCTTCTAAGAAAGACTAAGAGTTAAATAATTATGTCGCGATTTCGGCATTTGCAGTTCTGTAAGAGCGCGTCTCTTATCATCATATTTCCCGAAATCCCGATAGATTAAATTAATGATGTTTTGGCCCTAATCATGATTATTCATTAATTAAGATCAATTAAAACCTATTTTGAAAAAGAAACAAGCCATCGCGATTTCGCGATTTCGGGATTCGCGATTCCATGAGAGCACGTCTTATGTCATCGTATTTCCCAAAATACCGATTTCTGAAATCTCAACAGGGTCTAATATCGATTAATTAACATGCTAAAAATGTTTAAATTTTAATTAATACATCGCAATTTTGGCGATCGGGTTTCTTTGACGACATACCTTTCGACATCAAGATTGTTGAAACCCCAAAAAAGTCATGTTTTCAGATTTGATCTATAATTAACACTAATAAATCTTTTTTCTAAAACATGTTTAAAGTTAATCTTTCTTTGAGTGTTCATTAATGCATCGTTGTCCGAATAAGCAAGTTTTTCTTTTTATTTGAAAATGCCGAGAACGCCTAAGTACGGACATTAAATGCATATCTCCGAAAATATTTTTTGCATTAAGAGCTTTAAATTCGTGACGGATATACAAATCTCATTATTTTTATGATATATTCAAAGTAAACGTTTGAAACGCCTATATTTTCATTTTAAAGTTGATCTTATTCATCCACTTTCTGTGACAGGTTCTCAAGTCAAACGCAGAGTTATGGCACCTAAAAAAGAACCAAAGAAAAATGAAGAACAACAGGAAGGAGATATTATCTCGGATACTACTCCACATGCCATACAGTCCATCAAAGCATGGACTCAAATCTATGAATTGTTGGAGGATGAGTTAAAGTATGCCGACCCTGATTCTGAAAATCATCTACGGGATGTTGCTGAGTCTGAACTTCATAAGGTTGCTACGCGTCCGAGGCTGGTGGCATATACTGAGATGGTCAGCTGGGCTCTAGATAAGGTAGATATCCCAACAAGGAGTATTCAAAACGAGCAAGGAGCTATCATCGGCTCATTTCGTCCTGAACACATTCAAGTAATGTATAAACTATCGCCGAATTATAAACACACCTTTAATGCTGAATTTTTAGCTGAATTTCAGAGAAAAGAATGTGTTGAGGTAGACCAATCATACCCTGACATGATTAAAGGATGGGCAAGGTCTGAATCAAATTTTAGGGTTGATTCTCATGGGATTTATGCTACAGCTTCCTTAAACGAATATATGGTTTATGTAGCCATGAAGTTATGCAGACTTTTCTGGAGAAAAGATCCCTTTCACTTTCATGCAGACTGGGTACCCTTCTTAGAAGAAGTCTCAAATGGAAATGGTTTTAACTGGCATAAAATTTTATCGGATAATCTGACGCAAGAAATTTTAAATTATAAAACAGCCAAGTCAAAGGGACAACCAGTGTCTTTTTATATGTCTGCATATATTATGGATGCCATCTGTTTTATGACCCCATTTCCATTAATGAATTGGAGTTGGAGTGTTTCCTGCCCAGAACCCATTCATGAATACCACTTAGCCCTTTGGGAGGAAAAAGCTAAAGAATTTTTTTACGATGTTTGTCATTATGTTATTATTCCTATGCACAAATTATTTTTTAGATGCGAACCCCCTCACATTTCTGATGCAGTCATAGAAAATCTTAAATCAGTTGTCGAATGGTTTATTGAGGAAAATTTCTCCTATATTAGGGTTTATGGCTGTTCCATTCCCCCTCATGCACTCCCGAAATTCTTACCAGACAGATTGGTATGCAAAGAAGTAGCTCATCAGTTAGCCAAGGGTGGTATTGGGTTGGAATTAAAAGCACTTCAGAAAAAAGCATGGCCATCTTTCTCTGTTCATGTCGGGAAATTTACTTTATCAAATTTAGGTCATTCTAAGGTAGAGGCCGAGTCATTGGAAGAAGTGAAGCTAGTAAATATTGAGCACAGAAAATACGACCCCTACCAAATAATAAGTAGGCATTACATTCATTGTAATTTAAAGGCATATGAACATGAGATATATGTTTATGATGATATTTTTAAATATGTTAAGTCTTATGAAGAAGTGTTGAATAGAGTCCATGCTTTGTCACCTGACTCACAGGCTGGGTTCGCATCTTTTCAAAGCCATAGGTGAAGCTGCCTGCCTAAGATTTTACAGGTGAAATTTTTACCCCGTTGCCAAAACAGGAAGAAACCCCTCCAGGGTTTGAAACTAATACTCAGGGTGAACCAGATGAAAAAGGTAAGTCGAAGAATACTGAAAAACCTTCTCAAGACATAGAGGGTTCTCAAACAAAAGAGTTGGGAATGGATAAGGAAAAAAAAACAGAATCAATTCCAGAAAAAATAGGAGGAAAAACTTCAACTGAAATTGGTAGTCTGATTACTTCTTTAACTCCTTTACAGTCGACTTTTGGAACTCCCCATGAAGGAGTTTTATATGTCAGTGATCTAGAGCCAATTTTAGGAGATGAAATCCCCCCATCAGATTATTTTTTCAGCAAAAAACGAAGAGTAGTCTTGAAACAGGAAATTCATCCAAGAGGAGAAGGAACGATTAAAAAGCATAGAGTTATCATAGATGGAAAGAAACTCAAAGAGGGAGAGTTTTCTACAGAATTAGCAGGTAAAATGGGTGCAATAGCATCAACAAACATGTATTATGTAGGTAATTTAACAACTATGCTTGAACAGAAAGATCAAACAATAATCCAGTTGCAAGACAAAATAAAAAAAAAATGAAAGAAATATTAGTTGGGGAATACAGAAAGGTCTAGAACAAGATAGACTAAAGGATATGTAAGAGATCCAAAAATTGAATAAAGACTTGGATGAGGAAAAACACTTAATACAGGTCACATAGGAACAGGTTCAAAAGCTGGGAGAAGAAAATAAAAATTTGCAAGATAAGATTTTATCTATTGTTAACTAGGTAGTAAAACTTGAAAATTTCAGGACACAGGCATTAGAAATATATGTAAGAATAGAGGAGGAACAATAAAAAGTGTTCTCGAATCTGGAAGTAATCCGGAATTATTTTCAGGAATCAAATAAATCTTTGGATAATGTGTTCCAGAAAGAAAGGGAGGCGAAAACAGCTAGGATAACCTTTCAGAAAGCAGTAGCTTCCTCATCAAAGGAAGAAATTGGAAAGACTCAGAAATTATCTATTTCTGAATAGGTTAAAGGAGATATAATGATTAAAGTGTGGAAATCAAAATTGGCTGAATATAAATGAATCACAAGAGAAGTTAATGAAGATTGTCAAGGAATCTTCGATCTCTTTGAAAGAGATTTATTGAATATCAGAATAGATGGTTGTTCTGGATTGTTAGGCGAAGTCAATATAGCCAAGCATCAGCTGAGGTTTAGAGACGAGCTTGAGGAAAAGAAAGAAGAGATTTCAAACATCAAATTGATCAACATCACAGAGATCAACAAGTGGATGGTGACTTCAAGTTTAAAGTTGAAAACTGTTAATTCATAGAAGCAATGATAGAAAGTCGGTTGCCCGAATTGTAGAGAAGATTTTTCTCATTCGAAGCAAATGAGATACCCAAGGCTCCCTGGATCTTAGTAAATTTTTTGGGAAAATGTGTTCAGTGTGTTGATGTAGAAAAAGGAAGTTCGTCAACGCAAGCTTGAAACCTTTTTTAAATGTTTTATTTATTAGAAATTAAAAAGAAATTGTAAACGATTGACATTATTTTTATGTAACCGTAATATTAGGAAGTTGGTTAATGACCAACAAGAAACTTTGATGAAAATGTATAAATATAATTTCTAGAGGCTGAGAAAGGGCTTCAGAAATTTTAGAGAGAGCCATTTTTGTAATATCAATTTTGAAATACATCAGAATATAAATCGCAAACGAGATTCTGGATCCTACAACTTTGTAACTATGTGTCTTCCCCTGTTTATCATACTCTGTTGAATTTTTCCTTTTAATGTTATATATAACAAGTAAATCAATTTGAATTTATATACATCATTGATTTATATTTCAGATTGGTTTGGATGTCAAATGATTTACAGTTTTTCCTCTGAAATCGTTTTTAGTAATTTCAAGACCTGTGAAGCTTTTGTTCCTTAATACTTAACCCTTGTTAGAAACCTCGTCTTTTCTTTCATTATTGTCTATTGAAATATAAGATTCTTTCTTGATTAAAGCCTTATATTTCTCTGTAGTGTTTATTTGTTGTTTACAATTCTTGAAATTGTTACAAAACGAGGAAACGACCTTGAATGTGTTTGCATTACTGTTATAGATTTTAAAATTGTTTTCTTTGATCTCATCTCTGGAAATCTGAAGTAACAAACTGATTAAAATTCATTTATAAACAACTAAAGTTTTATCATCCATGATTATCCCTAATAGCAGACAACCTAACGTTGAACCAGGCCTACAGGATCAAACCAGTATTGCCTTAAATTTATTCAATACCATTTTACAAACAGCAACAAACTGGGTTGAGTTAGAACGATCACGGGCTGCTATTGAGCGAGACATTAGCATCCAAGAACAACAGGAAGCAAGATAGAGGCAGTTGAGAAACTGAATCTGCTTCATTCCTTTTTGGTTCCTTATTTCCAAATCTTTCTTTTAAATCACTTACGGATGCCTTGACGGTATGTTTTATAGCCTTAAAACATAAACTCAGGAACAACATCTTTTTGGTGCCGTCGTCGGGGAACGAAGAAACGAATCTTTTCCTTGGGAAGAACGACATTGACTTTTTCTGTTTTTTATAGTGAACAAGGACAAAAAACCTTCTAAGTCTAAAATATTTTTCACTTGGCGACTCCACACTAAATAAACTGGCTAGTAGCCGCAAGAAAACTAGAAAAAACCCGGATAGTAAACAGACCTCGCCAGTCTCCGATCCGGAAAAAATTTTAAAATCACGAAAATCCCTTAAACAAATATTTTTATCCACATATACTATAGATCAACCTAACTTTACACAATCAAACTCATCGGAAACTCTTGAAAGATCACTTTCACTTGCCCCCTCATTAGATACTTTCTCATTTCCTGAAGTTTCTTCTCCAGATTTTCGAGTATCTTCTCCTCACACTGTCCAAACTTCAGTCCCAAATCTAACCATGGCTGCACAAGGAGGTGTTGGAGCTGGAGGTGGTGCCCCTGGAGGTGGTCAAGTACCGCTTCCTGGGATTTTCGCTAAAATGGCTGCAAGATATGCTCCCCTCGTTCTTCATGTTCCTCTTCATGATCTCCCTGAGAATTATATGAAAATCCTTCCAAAATTACAAGGGAAGGTGATTTGATTGCCCAAGAACATATAAACTTTTTTGATCAATTTGCTGACATACTTGGAATAGAACATGAAGATGTTTATTCTAGATTAATTGTTCAAACTTTCGAGGGACAGGTGAGGACCTGGTTCCAATCCCTAGCGGCTGGATCTTTGAGATCCTATGAAGAACTTGAAAGTGCATTGATTAGACAATGGGGAGAGAGAAAGGATCACCTCTATTACTTGACTGAATTCGGAGCCCTTAGGAAGAAAAACTCTGAATCGGTTTTAGAATTCACACAGAGGTTCAATAAGTTGTACAATAAAATTCCAGTTGAAGTTAAACCTTCACAACCTGCATCAAAAGTGACTTTTGCTGGTGCTTTTGATCCCAACTTTGCTTTATTATTGAGAGAAAGGAGATCAATAGATCTTTCTAAAATGCAGGATTATGCACTTGAGATCGAATCCAATATGATGGCATCAGGAAAACTTAAAGAAAAGACTGAAACTGGAAACAAAGAAAATAAAAAATTTAAAGAACAAGGTGGACCTTCAGGCTCAGGAAAATCCTCTGGAGATAGAATAGAAGAGATGGATAGGTTCATTCGAGAACTTTCAAACAAGATTTCGAAAATGGAACTAGAGAAATCTAAAAGAGATAATTTCCCTAGAAAAAATTTTCGAAGAAATCCTGAACCTCAGGGAACACATAAAATAATTAAAAATGAAGTTCAAAAAATTCAAACACCCTTTAAAAGTGAAAATTATATTAGAGAGGAAGATTTAGGAGATTTTGAAGAAATTGATGAAGATATTAGTAGCCTTGGCGATGATAATAAATCCCCTTATTTGTCTAGACAGGATTACGAAGCATCTTTAAGTAAATTAAGTACATTGAAAGAACAGGTTAGCAATAATATGACTGATGACTTCACATATCAAAATGTTGCAGATGATATTATTGTTGAATTACAGGGAAAATATAATTTGAGAACAAGAAATAAAAATCTCCCAAACGTTCTGACAAAAAAGAGTTTGCCGAGAAACGAAACCGATGAGGTGACTCCAAAGGTTGCAAATAAACAGTTTGCAAAAAGAAACACAACTAATATACTACCTGTACAGTCAGAACCAATAGGAACACCCCCTCTGAAGACACAAGCTCCGATAAAAGAAAACAAGGTCACATCTCAACGCAAAATTGAGAAGAAAGGTATGGATATGTAATTAATTAATTAATCAAAAGTTATAAACAATTAATTAATAAATAAATATTTAATTAATATTATTAATGCTAATTATTTTTTAATTAAACCCATATTAGGACAATTAATTATCTAATTAATTTTACTTAATAATCCCTAAGCATACATTCAACTAGGGTTGTTACATACACCCACCCTTCAGGAAACTTCGTCCCAAAGTTAATGTGTCTCATGGTACAAAGGAAAAGAAACATGGTTCACACATTCATAACAATTAACCGACATTATTAGTAAGTAAGTCAAGAAAACTCATACATACCTAGTGTACATGTACAAGAAATGCATGTGTAGCTAGTACATACAAGTCTCGTGCATGTACTAATAATCAATAACTATCACCCTTTAGTAATTTATGTATGCATCCAATCCAATCAACAAGACTAGTCTTTTTTTTTAAAACAGACAATAAACCAATCAAATGGTTGAGAAATCCTTTAATGACAATTATCCGGTTCAACAATTTTATTTAGACAATTGTGGTTTAGTTACGAAATTATGAATATTCATATATACACATTTTCTTTTTAGAAGGAAAAACATTAAATTCCACCATAAGACAAATCTCCATACTTTCTCAACTATTTCTACTCATCCTTCCTCCCTAACCTACTTCCATCTCCATTCCTATCCTTCCTCTGTTGGAATATCTTGGAGCCTCAACTATATTGACCTAACTCCAAATAGAACCTGTAAGAAGAAGTGTCACTATCTCGACCAAGCGTCCCCAGCAGGCAACTGACAGTCATCATCACACGTCTTGGGGAGCGTGAGCTAACACTGTCCCCCCATGACTTTAGGTTTCGTAGGATACGTGGTGGGAAATGCCTCCACCCCTCCTAATCATAATTAGGGTCCACACCCTACAATGGAATATACAGTGGCACTGTGTTGCTGGGAGTTTTGTCATCATTTATTCGGTTTTGGGCAGTCTCATCCTGAAATCCTACACTGGTCCACATATCATAGAAATGAATCCAAACCAATATAATTTCACATACAAATATTCGTACCATAATGTTTCTCGACTAGTGGTCATGATATCCACTTTCATTATCATTATTCCTTGGCTATTTCATAGCCCATAACCTCCAGATTAGTCTATAACACAAACTCATACATTTCTATGCATTATCATCATGTAATTGCATACCATCATCATTTCAATTCGGTATCCTTGTACCAACAACTTAACATCAACGTTTTC
>JASDQU010099830.1:122450-135692 GCA_032191745.1 Picea mariana
CTAGAAAATAAATTATATAGGCCTCAGGTAATCCTGCCTATCTAAGTCAAAAGGTGGTGTTACATACACCCCACCTTCAAGAAACATATTCTCGAGGTGGTCAAAAAAGTGAGGGATAGTCTTGTCATAGTGTCTCGGTGTCTTCCCAAGTAGCAGATCCTGGACTATACTTGTCCCACTGGACCTTAACTTGGTCTACCAGACGGTTCCTGAGTTGTCAGACTCTACGGTCCAATATGTGCAACGGTTCTACTGTGAGGTTTCCCACATCTGATAACTGCAATTCCTTCCAATTTAGTTTATGTGATTCATCAGCGACATAATGACGTAAAACAAATACATGAAATACATTATGAGTTTTATGCAAGTGGGGTGGCAGTACGAGACGATAGGCAACAGGTCCAATTTTCTCTTGGATTTTGAAAGGTCCTATAAATCTAGGTGACAACTTTTTCCCCTTCTCGAACTATATGGTACTCTTATTAGGCCTGATACGAATGAAAACCTGGTCTCCCACCTCATAACTTCGATCAGTCCTGTGTGCATCCGCATAACTTTTCTGCCTATCCTGTGCTTCCTTTAGTCTCTGCCTAATCTGAATCACCTGTTCCTCCATCTCTTGAATCAATTATGGACCAACTGTTACTCGATATTCTAATCTATCCCAAATCAACGGTGTTCTACATGGCCTTCCATACAGAGCTTCGTAGGGTGGCATTCCAATGGAGCTATGAAAACTGTTATTGTAGGAAAACTCTACCAAAGGTACGTACTTCTCCCACTGGGTTTGATTATCCATGACATACATCCTGAGCATGTCTTCCATGACTTGATTTAGTCTCTCAGTTTTCCCATTTGTTTCAGGATGATGAGTTGTTCTTAAGTTGAACTGAGTCCCCAATGTTGACTGCAAACTTGTTCAAAACCTAGAAGTGAATCTGGAGTCCCTATCTGAAATGATATTCTTAGGTATCCTGTGAAAATGGATAACCTCACTTACAAACACACATGCCACTTCAGTGACATCGTAAGTTTCTCTAACCAGAATAAAATGAGCACTCTTGGTTAACTTATCAACTACCACAAGAATGGCATTGTGTCTATGAGATGTGAGCGGAAACCCCACAACAAAATCCATAGAGATGACTTCCCACTTGGACATAGGAACATCATGTGGTTGTAGGAGGACTGCTGGGTGATGGTGGTTGGCTTTCACTTGTTGACACTCTAGGGAATTGGTAACGAAATGGAGTACATCGTGCTTCATGCCTACCCAAAAGAAGAGATTCCTTATGTCTCCGTACATCTTCTTCACACCCGAATGTGCACNATGGCATTGTGTCTATGAGATGTGAGCGGAAACCCCACAACAAAATCCATAGAGATGACTTCCCACTTGGACATAGGAACATCATGTGGTTGTAGGAGGACTGCTGGGTGATGGTGGTTGGCTTTCACTTGTTGACACTCTAGGGAATTGGTAACGAAATGGAGTACATCGCGCTTCATGCCTACCCAAAAGAAGATATTCCTTATGTCTCCGTACATCTTCTTCACACCCGAATGTGCACAATAAAGTGCTCTATGGCCTTCCTTCAATATGATGCTTCAAATATCCCCACTTTCATGGATGTACATCCTTTCCCGATATCTTAATAGTCTGTTTGCTTCCAGACTATATCCTTCATACTTTGGATCTAAATGCTTCCCTCTCTGGACGTTTGAAGTAACCTCTAAATACCAACTATCTCCTTGGAGTTGCATCAACACATGTTCCCTTAGATTGACTTCTAAGGGTATCAAGGAGAAGACATGTGATCTCCTACTCAAGGCATCTGCGACCACATTTTCCTTCCCCTTGATGTACAAAATACCAAAATCATACTCACTCATAAACTCACTCCATCGCCTTTGCCTGGCATTCAAATCTCTTTGAGTGAAGATATGTTTTAAACTTTGATGGTCCGTTTTAAGCTCAAAGTTTCACCCAACAAGATAGTCCCTCCAAAGTTTCAGAGCTAGCATTACAACTGCCAACTCTAAATCATGAGTCACATATATCTCTTCATGTTTCTTCAACTTCCTTGACACATAAGCTATCACTCCTCCATATTGCATTAGCAAGGCCCCCAACCCTTGCTTCGAGCCATCCGTGTAGATGGTGAAGTCCATTTCCATATCCGTCACTCGTAGAATTGGTGCACTAATTAGTAACCTCTTAAGCTCGATGAATTCACTATCATATTCTTCTGTCCATTCATACCTAACCCCCTTGCATTGAAAAGGGGTGATGGGTTTCGCTATTTTGGAGAATCCTTCCACAAATCTCCAATAATAACCTGCTAGCCCCGTGAATCTTCTCACCTCACGGGCATTTTTTGGCACTGGCCACTCCATAATGGCCTTTACCTTTTCTGGGTCCACAGAGATTCCTTCACCGGAAATGATATGACCTAAATAGTGGATCTCTTTCTAGAAGAAGGAACACTTTGAGAACTTCCCATACAATTTGTTCTCCTAAGTGTTCCTCATGTTCTCTTTCATTCTTGGAATAGATGAGGATGTCATCTAGAAAGACTTGTACAAAACGGTCTAAGTACTTCCAGAATATGCCATTCATGAGGCTCATGAATACTGCTGGCGCATTGGTCAATCTGAAAGGTACTGTGACAAACTCGTAATGTCCAAACCAAGTTTGAAAGGCAGTTTTTGGGATGTCACCTTCCTTAATCCTTAACTGATAATACCCTGATCGCAAATTAATCTTTGAGAATACCGTTGCTCCTTTCATTTGATCAAAGAGGTCATCTATTCGTGGAATTGGGTACCTATTTTTTACTGTAACATGGTTCAAGTCCCTGTAGTCTATACATAGTCATAAGGATCCATACTTCTTTACAAAAATTACTGGCTCACCCCAAGGTGAAACATTGGGCCTTATTATCCCTAAGTCCAGTAACTCTTTCAACTACATTTTCAATTCACAAAGTTTCGGTGCTATCATCCGACACAGGGTCTTGGATATTGGTTCTACACCAGGTTTTCGCTCAATAGTAAAATCAAGCTCCCTCTCAGGAGGTAACCTTGGTAACTCATTTGGAAAAACATCCTTAAATTCTGACAATAACGGGTACTGATCCAATGGGGGTCCCTTACTTTCATTCACTACTTCTACTACATAAAGTCGACACCCTTGTCTCAAGCATCGCTTAACCTTCATAGTTGATATAAAGCTTAGTGACACTTTTCTCCGTACACCCTGGATATCTACTGGCCTTCCCTCATCATCGACACAAAGCACCCTCTTTTCGAAACAATCTACCAAAGCTCGGTGAGATGCTAACCAGTCCATTCCAATGATTAGGTCATACACCCTGAGAGCAGTGATATATACCTTCAACCTGGTAGTACACACTCCCAGGTCTACTATACAATTATCAACACTAGGTCCTACCACTTGTTTTTCCCCCGAAGCCATCTCAACTTGTTTAATGTCATCGTGCTTGTAGGCTGCCAACCCACTCTTTTCTAATGTAGATGGTGAAATGAAACTATCTGTAGCACCATAATCAAATAAAATCTTAACATTGATATGATTTAGCGTACCTGATGACTCCACCACCGTGGATTGATGTTCGGCCTGGCGATTATTAACCGCTACATAAATTTGGTGGCTTCTACTTGCTCTTCCCATCGGGGCCTTTCCTTCTCTATGCGCGACTCCTGATTGTAACTCTGGGAAGTCATGCTGGTAATGGGATCCTCCACACCCCTAACAGGTAACACGAGATTGAACCTGTGCACTGTTATGTGACTATCTTTGAAATGAGTTCCTTCCCCTGGAACCCCTGCCCCTACTAGTTGTTCCCAGAGATGGTCGTGGACCTGTGTGCATCGTTGGTGAAGAACAAGATGCTTCACTCACTACCATTGAAATCCCTGCAGTTACTGTCCTTGGTGTGACTCTGTTACCATATGGAGGTGGCCTTGAGCTCCCTCCTCTGGGAAATGTCCTAGGGGCCTTCCCGATGAATCCAGGATGATGTGGAAAGGTCGACCTCATACCTCCATTCAAGTTCATGTGTTCTTCCATGTAATGCGCATTTTCCACTACTTCTGCTACTGAAGACGGTTTCCACATCCGCACCATAGCTCTAATATTAGGGTTTATCCCACAGACGAAGGGTTCTGCCTGTCCTCGGTCATTATCCATATATGAAACATATTTGATCAATTCCATAAATCTGATCTCATATTCTTCTAAAGTTATGTTTCCCTGTACTAAGGCATGAAACACCCCTACCTGTCGTTCCTCATAGTAAGCTGGCAGATATTTCCTTCGGACCCTCTCCTTGAAAAGTTACCAAGATATTGTGTCTTGGGTAAGATGTAGTTGTCTTTCCAAGTTTCCCCACCAGTTCAAGGCGCTGTCTCTTAACTAAAAAATTGCTATCTTCACCTTTGAGTTGGATGCATAGTCCCTTAGTTTGACGCGCAACCCCTAGCAAACTCTAGAAGTTTGATCTTCTACAACTCTTGAGTGATTTATTCGGGTGGAGGTCCTCTCCCTGAATCCCTTGACGCTTCTGGATTACCCATTCCATATGGTGGGGGTTCCACTTCGGTCCCTACTGGTTATCGCCCCTTTAAAGTCTCATTTATGGCCTCCAACGAGCGTAGTATGAGAGCTAGTTTGGGTGATGGTGGCGACGGCACTGGTGGTGTTCGCAGTACCTAAGATGATGCTCCCCTGCCTTGATTCCCTCAAGTCCTAACCATCATGTATGATTTAACCTGCATCAACCAAAGTTGTCAGGGTGAGTACAAGGATGTTTCAATTTTGCGCTACTTAAACTAGAAACAGGGTTAGGTGTAAGTTTTTCTTTACTTGTCTGTAAAGAGACGTTACTCTCTTTATGGGATTGGATGGGTTAGGGATAAAACGTCTAAGCTTGATTTCTTCACCTAAAAAAACTATTGACTCCTTCACCTGGTAGTTACGCTGGCACTATACCCCACTCGCTAATTTCTCTAACTTACCCTCCTAGCGCACATGCCACCTCCTTCCCGCTTGTCCTAGTCTAAGTCCTTTAAACTTTTCTCTTACAACTAAATATCCTTCGATGCTTGACTCGTGGGATCTCCTTGGCATGTTGTACATATGCGTTGAATTATGTGTCTCGGTGGCTGCAAGTGTGAGTCTTGAGGATTGTAGAGTGGCTTTCAGGCATTGGAGCTTAGCGCTTGGCTTTGACTGGTGGAATGGAATGGAAGGGCTCGGTGATTGGCTCGATGAGTTGTGTGTAAGGTCTCGTGAGCTTGACGCTTGGATAATCGGAGTTTATACTTCGGGATAGCACTCTGTTACCATTCATCTATTTAAGTATATGAATTGATTTGTAAAGACTCATGTATGGCGCATTGGTGTTTGGTTGTTTCTTAAGGCTTAGGCAGTGGGTGGTCGTATGATGTAGTGAGCCTGAGGCTATGCATTGAAGCTTGGTGCTTGTGCCTTGGGTGCAATACTTTGAAATTTCTTATTAAATTAATCACCCTTATACATTATTAAATTTCTTTTTAAATTAAAGACCCATAGTGTGGTGTAGTGGTTGGCGCAAATGTGTAGGGACTTTGGGCTACTTGGAGGTCATGAGTTTGACTCTCGGGGACTCAAATAATCTTTTATAAATTTTTCTACTTATACATTAATTAATCCTAATTAACTCAATTAATTTTATATTATTTTAATGAATTCAAATAAGTAAATATTTTAAACAGAAAACAAATATAAATATATATATATATATATTAAAAAATATATATTTTAAAATAATATTAATTTATGTTTTATATTTACATTGTTTTGAAAGTTATTAATATATAAATATGTACAAATATCTATATAAAATAAAAACTGTATACACGTATCTTAATTAATTTTAATAAAAAGATAAAACAAATAATAATAAAAAAAAACAACTTGAATAACCCTGGAGCATCGTGGGACCTTGTATGAGGCCCACGTGCCCCCTCCCTCTTTTCCAGGCTGTCCAAACCTAAAATAAAATAATAGTAAAAATAGAAGGCTATACAAACCCTAAACAAACCCTAACCCCAAATTCATTCCTTTGTTTTTTGATTCCAGAACACAGTTTTCCTTCTCATCTCACTGCTTGGGCATTTGGTCTCGGCTTAGCTGAGCACTTAGCTCGCTCAGCTTGACGTATAGTGCAAGAGAAAATGCCTCTTGTAGGCTCTTCTCTTGGCCGTGGCTCGTTCGACCCAGCACTTGTGTGTTTGAGCATTGGCTTGTATGCCTGTAGTGCAGTCGTTATGCCCCTGGTGGGATCTCTTGTCGGTGCTCTGTCTCGAGCTCTGGATAGGAGTTTGGCTAGTGCACTAATATGGTGTATTTTTTTTTGTTTGTTTTGGTTTATCATATGAAATCCATTAATGGTTCTATTAGCTTACGTCATTTGAAGATTTTGGCACTTTAATTCGAACCTAGTACTTAATTTCAATATGATGGAGAATTAATTTTTATAAAAAACAATTGGGAAGACACGGGTTACTATAAAGTGGCCCTGAATGTAATGTTTGGTTCCGTACTTTTCATAGTAGTTTTATTTCTGGGAAGAAAATGTTTCCTATAATATTTACTTACAAGGCATATATAAAAACATAGCATTCGGTTTTTCTTCCAATTGTCATCGGTTCAATTCTCATGGACTTGTTACCGCCTAACCCATCAGGCCCTGGCCTTGGCGGCTGGTGAATGCTCTGATTCACTTTTTTGAAATTTTTGAAACAAAGGTCGGGTTATGGTGGATTAAGACCTGTAATGTCTGTCAGACATCGTTGTATTGTTTGAACAGTGTAAGTCTATGATCTTAGAGTATACGATATTAGGTTACAGAAGGTCCCGGTTAGGTCTTTTCGTTAAAGATTCATATACAAGTAGAAGTGGTTTTGAGTTGTTTACTTCAATAAAACTATCTGTTGTGAATAGTTCCTGCAGTGTAGGGTTGTTGCTAGCTACGGTGATCCAGATACCATGCCCTTTACTATCTTGTTCTGTCCCGTGCAAAGACTACTTCATGTATATATTTTTGTTTGTTTATTAGAAATTATTCAAAAAACACTCCCTACGTTGGGGTCGTGCTGTATATCAGAAACTTCCATCAACTTAGGGACCCAGTCTGAGGTGTATCTATTTTTAAATATTTCCCCTGGACCTGCACCTAGCCTCGCCTGGTTTTTACATGCCTTTYAGGTGGGGCATAATACATATCAATGTTGTCAAAATTGGACTTGTTAAGGGCGCAAATCAACAAAATTGGACTTGCGACTATGTAGAGATTACAGGGTTCATGCAGTGCGTGGGTGAATTTATCAKCCTAGAGACTATATTTGTGGAGCGGCTAGCCACACGTAATAACCTCCCGTATGTGGACCGCATAGTCAACCATCCCGAGTAGCTTCAGCTTGTAGCTGATTGCAGTTTTTCAAATAGCTATTAGGGGTAGATACTGATTTTGTGATTCTCTGTATTTTAAAAAAGGGAGAAAATGGTTCACCCAGTAGATGGTGCATTTAATCTTGTAACATTCCTTGTATTTTATATTAAAATTTATTTTCATGGATTGGGTTTTAAAATCATTATTTAGAAATGGCTCTAGCCAAAATTCTTTATTTATATAGATGTTTAATATATTGCTTTTCATCTCCATACAATTAAAGTTATTTCATCTCCATACAATTAAAATTATGAAAAGTACACTTCTAATCATCTGATGCAGCTATAGTCTACAGGGTTTCAAAGTGCAGATCAACATAATGAAAGAAAAATAACATTACAAGTAACACAACACAACTCTTTGTTTGTTTAATTGAAGCTAGTGTTAAAATTCACTTAATACTTCCACTGTGTGGAATATTATGGGCATATTGTTTATATATATATCTATGTAACTAACAAAGGAAATGTGTTTTTGGCTTGTAGGCTAGGTGAGACTGGAGCTAGAGCTTGGATTTTCATCTAATTAAGGGTTTTAGGGTTTCACCATAACTAAACAGAAGTGTTTAAATTCTGGGTGGGGTTTGTTTAAATTTCTGGGTGGGTAGGTAGGCCCTTGGCTTCAAATTTTGAACCAGGTCTCTAATACCATGTGTAGGGACCTTACTTAATTAAATCCAAATTTCATACAATTAAACATATAATTCCTTTCTCATACATAAATAATTCATTCACCATAATATAAGCATAAATATTCAGCAGAAATTAAAATTTATCTACAACATGAAATAACTCAACAATTCATAAATAAAATACCTACTTATGATGCTAATTCCCACCGATATGGTTGTCCTTTCCCTACTGCCTTGCCTAGCCTGATGCACTGACCAACTCTGCCCAAACTGACTAACCTCCCAGCCATCTAGAAGCAGCCTGTCTGGCTCCCTAGCTCCAGGAAACTGAAAGGAATCCTGGCCCCCATGCCCAAAACCCCCAGCAACTCGGTGCCCCCTGAAATGGTTCCCCAAAACCGCAGAACCTAACAACAGAACCATAAAATCCCAACTAGAACTATAGTCTCTCCTCCTCCATAATTCTTCCTTCCCCCTCTTCTCATAATACCATCCCGTCAGACTCCTTCCCCATCATATCTTCCCCTTCACCGACTTTCCTCCCCCTCATTAATTTCCTTATCCCCTTATTTATTATCTTATCCCCTCCATTTAATGTTTCTTTCCCCCCCTCATACGTAAGTCTTTAACTAAATAAACTAAAAATTATTAACCCCTTTAATTCATTACTCAATTAATTAATGAGTCAATCAATTAATTAATTAATCATTGACATATATGAACAAGTAATTAATAATTAATTAATTAATTAAAATTATTAATAAATAATTATTGTTTAACTAAACATATTAGGACAATCAAATTATCAAATTAATTATAATTAATCATCTCTATGCATCTATTTAACCAGGGTTGTTACAAAATATGGTATCTCACATTCAATCGACAAGACAACTTCGATACCATACACTAATTGGAAAGGTGTAAACCCTGTGGAAGACTTTACGGATGTTCGATAGGCCCATAATGTTGAAAACAACATTGTGTGCCAACTTGTCTTGTGAATTCCTATTATCTGTCAAAGCATAGTGATAAGAGATTTGTTTATTGCTTCAACTTGGCCATTGGCCTGTGGGTAATAGGGTGTTGAGTTTTCATGTCTAAGACCCAAATTTTCAGTAAGCTGGGACATCATGAAATTTTGAAAATGGCTACCATGATCAGTAACAATATCTTGTGGTATTCCAAATCGAGTGATGATATGCTTGAATATGAAAAGTGTTGCATTATTTCTGGTGTTATCGAATGTAGGAATTGCCTTAGCCCATTTAGTGAAATAATCCATGGCTACAATGATGTATCCATGCCCTATGAATGAGTGAGGGTTACATGTCATGAAGTCAATGCCCCATTTTGTGAAAGGACCAACGGAAACTACAAGTTGTAGAGGAGAAGGATGAGAGCATATCTTGTGATTATACATTTGGCAAGCATGACACTTCGAGATGGAAATAATACAGACTTTAAACAGAGAAGGAGAGAAGTACCTGACTCTTAGGATATTTTGGGCAGTGTCATACCTAGACATATGACCACCACATGCTCCGTAGTGGCATTCATTCAAAGATTTCTCAGCCTCATCATAGGTGAGACAACATCGGAAAATAGAATCAACACCAAGGCAATAAAGAGTTTCACCTAGAATTATGTATTGACGGGCTTGATACCATATACGACGACGGTCTGTGCTAGAAATGTCAAGCTAGAAAGTTTGAGTCTGGAGATTCATGATAATATCTCTGTACCAAGCGTCATCAGAACTAATCATAAAAAGGGATTCATCAAGCAAGGAATCTTCTACAACGTTTTTTTTCTCAGTGGAAGGAAGGTCACATATCAATTCGGTGAAAACCAGTGATTTCTTAGACTTAGCATGTGCAAACTCTAAGTCAAACTCCTGGAGAATCACAATCCATTTGGAGTACTTTCCCCCTAGAAATCGGCATGTAAGGATATGTTGCATAGGTTTGCAATCAGAAATGACAGTGGTCTTGCGTAATAGGATATAATGATGGAAACATTGGACAACTTGAACAGCTACCAAGGCCAGTTTTTCCACATGTAGGTATTTGGCTTCGGTAGCTGTGAGGCTCTGAATCAAATAATAAATTACATGTTCGTCGTGAGAATCATATTCTTGGACTAAAACCATGGCAATGGTAGAGTCCGAAGAGACGAGGTAGAGGAAATAGTCTCGACTATAATCGGGTCGGAAAAGTAGTGGAGTATGGATTAGGGAAAGTTTCAAAGCTTCAAAGTCTTTGTTGGCAATTTTTTCCCATACGAACTCGTAACCCTTCTTCAATAGTCATGTAAATCCTAACCTTGACTCAGCATAATTGGGGATGAATCGATGAAAAAAGTTTGCCTTCCCTTGCAAACTTTGGAGATGGCGAAGTGTAGAAGGAGGAGGTAGATTAAGGATAGCCTCAACCTTCAAAGCGTCCACCCTAATTCCATGAAGTGACGTAATAAAACCCATAAGTTGGTCGGACTCCACTCATAAAACACATTTGTGTGGGTTTAAATGAATACGATAGTAATGACAGCGAATGAAAATAGCTCGGAGATGGTCCGGGTGATCTTGGCAGTGCATGGAATGGGACGATATATCATCGATATATGGTTGTATGATGTTCTTGATATCGTGAAAAGAATAAGACATAGCGCATTGAAAAGTCACTCCAGTTTTCTTTAAACCAAAAGGCAGTTTCTGGTAAGCAAAGGTACCCCAAGGACAGATGAAAGAAGTCTTGTGTTGATCCGTGGAAAAAATATTAATCTGATTATAGCCGAAGAAACCATCCATTAAAGAGAATATTTCACTCTTGGTGCAATCGTCGACGATATGGTCAATGAGGGGGGTTGGAAACTTGTCCTTAGGAAAAGATTTATTAATATCCCTATAATCGACACATACACGGATCGTGCCTTGTTTTTTAGTGACTAGAACTAGATTGGATACCCAATCGATTAAATCCAGAGGATAGATAAAGTCAGCTTTAATAAGTTTTTCAACTTCGATCTTGATAGGGGAGGCTTTACGAGGGTGGACCAGGTGAAGTATCTGTCGAATGGGTTTAGCGTCTAGGTAGGTCTTAATTTTATGAACAATGATATCGGGGTCAATACTTGACATCTCTTCATAGCTCCAAGTGAAGACACCACAAAATTATTGAAAAATAGATTTATATGTGACAACCTAAACATTGGAAAATGTGGCTCCAATGTGAACATTTTCGACAACTCCAAGTTTAATGGATATGTCAAGAGGAACAATGGGTTAAATATTACTCAGGTTCCCTTCATAAATCACATCGTGTGTTGACTCGGGAACAGAGTAAATGACGACAATGGTCAACGGAGACAAAATCTGTTGGTAACTCTCTATGGTGTGTTTCTCCAGGAAGAGAATAGAATGATGATGTCCATCATCCCATGGGGTGTCTTCCATAGACATAACTGACATGATAATCTCATCCATAGGAAAGATGATGTGAAATAGATCGGGAGATGAATCACTGAGAGAGGGAGTGGAAGGGGTTTCCAAATGAATGGCTTGATAAGAAGATTCAACTGGACTTAGGCATTTTTTCACCATAGCGAAGATAATCACCAGGGTCGGGTACTATACATGGGTCATGAGACGCGGGGGTTTCGCAGACGGAGGTGGGAATCATGTTGATCGAGGTGACAAAAGGAGGTGGAATATCGGGTGGTGGTATGGGGAAGGTACCCATTAAAGTGGAATATTTCAGGAGACTGTTGACGGGCGAAAATGACCGTCCGTCAACTGGGAGAGTGGAACCAGTCCGGGGTTGTCTAAATAACCCAAGCCGTTTGGTATGGACCACCCTGACGAGTTTAACGTCTCCGTTGGCCACTCTAAGGTCTCGCAAGAAAACCGAAGAGAAAGTGATTTAAGCTAAATGATCTAAACTAAGGAAACTAGAAACTAATAAAAACTAACTAAACTAAACTATACTAAACTAATTATAAACTACGCTAACTATTCTAACTACTAAATACTAACTATGATCATAATAACTCAAATCAACTACTTAATTGTCAGCAGCAATCATTCTTTATTCACAAATATACAATATGGACAAATTACAGATTTAATTAAAACCTGCAAAAATCATATGTTCGCTGCCCTAAGACAGCCAAGGATCTATTTTTGTCTTTTTGTATTTATAAAACAGAAAGAAAACTCACTGCAATTAAATAATCTAATCTAAATCTAACTAAACTACTAATTAATTAAACGATAAATATCTATCTAATTAACCTGGATACCCTCCAAGTTTGACCTGTGTAAGATGACTTCGTAAGCAGGTTGGAGGAAGAAGTTCACACCATTAAGCCCACAAGCTTCTCGCAAGGGATCAGCTATAATGCTTCCTGAAGTGAGTTACAGGACAAACAAGACATAAAAGAAATCATAACAGTTCTAAGATTATGAATTTATGCAAGAGGGAAGCCTACAATACAGTAAATTCATATATGATAATTCAATTCATAAAGAAGACAAGGCTATCGTTTATAAACTGAATCCTTAAACTATTATTTCTTTTACCAAAAGGAAGTAACAAGGCATGCATAATAATAAGAATTATATCACTTGAATTTAATTTAGACAACAAGGTGATACTAAACCAAACACAATATGATATACAAAACTTGGAACAAAGTATCAATGTATTGAGAAGAAAAGGCTATAACAACGCATCAATTCTGCTCCAGTTTGAATTAAGCTCACATATCCTTGTTCTCCCCAACTGAGGATTGTTTCTTACTACAAAACCATAGGTTTAAATAAGTCTTTCACAAGGTAAAAGAATCCTTGTGAGAAATAGAAAACAGTTTACAAAATATGGGAATAATCCCAAAAATCTCTAAAACTAAATAACTAAAAAGAAAATAAAGACTGTAGATCATTCCCCAACTGTCCATAGTATCCATTGACAATTCGTAATGCCCTGCAATAGACACCAAAAACAAGTTAGAAAACTATCTAATTAAGAAAATAACAATAAATTTGCAACTATAGACTCAGCTACAGAATCGTTTGATTCTGTAGCTGGTCAAAAT
>JASDQU010099830.1:173028-199119 GCA_032191745.1 Picea mariana
AGTAGGTCATGGACTTTAAAAATATTGAGATGCAATATGTAGAATTCAATCTAGTCATGTTTTACCAAGATTGCAAAGAAATATTTCATAATAAAATCTCTAATGGTGAGAGGGTATGTTGAAAGCATGCATTTCTTGTGTTCCTTTAACTCTGTATAGGATCCAAATTCGACGATTTGGTAAGATAAATCCATGATTACTAATCTACCTAGGATGTGATTAAGAAATATATGCAAAGATGAGGTGCAACATATGGATATGATATTTTAAAATTGTAACATATGGATATGCTGAAGCAATCGAAGAATCAAAATTTAACCTTAAGAGTGTTATAAGAGAGGAAGAAACATGAGACTGAAACAAGATTTGAAAATATTGTGATCTTTGATTGAGTTGAAAATATTGTGATCTGTGATCTTTGAAAATATTGTGATCTTTGAGTTGAAAAGATAAATTGGATTGGCCTAAGGTTCAAGTTCCCCCTTCTCCTACACTCCACTCCATCATGGAAATCTATAGGAGAGATAGACATACATAGGGAAAATAAGAGATGGAGTACAATGAAAAATGAAGTAGGGTATCATGACAAAGATGCCATTACACATTTTAAGGAATATAACCTTAGTGATATATCTAGAGAGTAGAAGCCTGATGATGAGGGGCAATCCAAGCAGAATACCAATTTTGAAGTTGTCTATTTTTTTTGTACAGATACATGAAAAATTTTAGTTGGTGGGTATGATGGACCCCTAGATTAAAAAACGAAGAATTCCCCTTGCCACTGGATAACAGGTTATGCTGTGTTGAATTTGGGGCCTCCAGTTCCTTCTTTCGATATGAATTCAAAAATGAAGAAGCCCCTTGCCACTGGATAACATGTTACGCTTTATTGAAGTTGGGGCCTCTAGTTCTTATGGATCCAATCATCTGTAGTTTTTTTCGATGGCCATAGCCCAATAAAATGGCCTACTAACCTTCTTTCTGCTAATTCCAGGGCGATCTTGATGGGTTGTTCCTCTGACAATGCTATTTCCGGGATAACATCTAATTTCTTGATGAATTTTGGGACTTCAGGGGGGGGAATTTTCTTACCTTGGTTGTTGATGAGATTCCTAAAGCATCATCAACAGAGAATGGAGGAAGGGGGATCCGGCTCCCCTCCCCCAGGTGCACTCATGGAGGCCATGCTTGAACACTCCTGCCTTTACCTGTTCTTTATGTTAACCAAATTATGCAAATCCTTTTTCAATGATAATATATATATATATATATATATATTAATATATATATAAATAATATAAAAACAAAAACAAAAACAAAAAAAAACAAAAAAACCAAGACCAAAATCCTGCGCTCGTAATTTTTGAGTTGGCCAGAATAACTGCACGTCTGCACACACAAAGAGTGGAGGGTAGAAGGGGAGAAGGAGGGAGAGGAGGAGAAGGAGGGGCGCATGGAGGAGGGAGAGGCACACGGAGGAGGGAGAGGTGCACGGGATAAATTTCGATTCCACAGACTTCCCTAGAAAAAACCATGGTATGAAAACATAGTCTTTAAACCCTATTTTGCCTCCATATTCATCTATTGATCTCACACCTCCCAGGATAGTGATTTAGTGCTGTGTTGACTCTGTATTTGTTTTGTATTTTTTTGTTTGACTTCCTTTTCTTCCAAAACGAATCGTTGAGTATGTTATTCCAATTTTTTCCCGCCCCTTCCAAAGTGAATCACTTAGTATGAGTGATATTGGTATATTCCCATGCTCATTTACCTCCCAAGCATAGCGATTGCTTCCCTCTCACCTTCCTACTCTGCTTCTTCTTCTTATGGGCATTCTTATTATGATATATTTTGAATTCCTCATATAGATTTTAGGGTTTAGTCTTTTTCTTAATCCCTCTTCTACATGAGAATAAGGAGCCCTCAATATAAGAATGAGGATAGGATGTGATTAAGAAATATATGCAAATATGAGGTGCACTTATAGATTTGGATATAATTTTCATCTCCTTCTATGTACCAACTGTTGATCAGCCCTAACACAACTGAGTTTCCCTTAAAGAATATTGGGCATGGTTTATAAAAGAGGAGAACATAAATAGGAGCTAAGAACACCTTGCAAAAATGTTTGTAATGATACAAATACCATATCTCCACAACTTTTGATAACTCATTGAAAGAGGAGGAAGATAAATATATCACATGTCACACATGTTTAGGGAAGAACGTATAGTGTAGATTGCATTCAATATAAATTTAGCTATGTGAAGCTAAAGGGATTGTTCATAATCCTCCCTTTCCTTAGTGATAGTCCTCCCTTTCCTTAGTGATTAGTGATAGTCCTCCTAATCAACCAAAAGAATACATTGAAACAAGGGGGAATCTTTGGCTAGGTTGCAACTTTGTGAAATTGAGATAACTATACCATGTAGTTCATTTAGATAGGGTCCATTGTTTCTTTGCTATATTCTCAGGGAATAAATTATAGCAGTTTTGGTTCTTTTTAATATGTTTCTAAAAAATTACCAAAAGTTTGATTAGATGGAATGCCAATGCTCAGAGCTATATCCAACACATGTAACAAGGCGAAATCAACTAGATAAACATGGAAAAACATATCCAACACATGTAGTCAAGGCGAAGTCATGACATGGGATTTTCTCTACTATCCCATATTTCACTCGATGTTAATCTAATTTTGATACTCTCATGGTGTTAAATTATACATGGTAATTTCCTAATATGCCTCCTTCAGATTCCCACAAGTCTAATTCAATTTCAAGTATTCAAGAGGATGTTAGGTCCAAGATACCAAAACTTATTTTTTTTGGTGTCTTTTAAGTGCATGAAATTGTACAGATTTCTATTTGTCCAATATTTCCATGGCATGTATAAAATTTGTGCTTGAAACACTTGGGTCCATCTTCTATCCAATCCCACAAGTTTCACTCAATGTTTACTTTGCAATCGTTAGATATGACTATTTTACTAAAACCACCTATTTAAGCCTAGTTTGGGGATTAAACAAAACCCTAAATTGTATAGCCTGTAGCTCGGAAAATATGATGAACTAGAGTTTCAAATTTTCATGCAATTCTAGTGATCCTAAAATTTCCTCTATTGACATTAAAATTTCCCTACTATGAAGATGTCAAAGACACACACTTCCATTCTTGCAAATGTCTCCTCTAGGTCATCCTTTTGAATGATACAATATCCATACACCATGAATAGTGTTTGGAACTGATTTCTTTCCATCATTTTTTAGATCCTACAATATTCCATGGAAACCCCATACAAAAATTCTTTGATACCAATATGATATATAAACTATAGTCTATCATGGGTATTACATTGGACACTTTGTTACAAGACATATTAGATTCTACTACAAAATACCATGATATTATACTCATTTATACAATGTTTTCTTATGATCAAAATGTAATATTACAAGTATATTAGTCAAAATATTGAAATGAACTGAGAATATAAGAGAGAACATATATTAGTAAAATGAGCACACCAACACAAGGAATGACAATATGTACTATGGGAAACCTGATTTGGGAAAAACCAACAAGACAATGGGCAATGCACCTTGTTGTTTACAAACAAGCATGGACTCACTATGGAGTTACAATAAACACTATCACTTGTGAAAAACTTCTATAAGGTCTTTTTCTACCTTTGTTATACTCAAATATAACAATCATTTTCTCTAGTCATCTATATTACAACTGCCTTCTTCAATATTTGGTGTATCGAGGGAACCCAATGCTTCTACATATAAGAGAAATCCTTTTCACCTTATAAACTACTCACTAGCATGATGAAATCTCTCATGGGTTCTCATAAATTAGAGTTAGGCTACAAATTAGATGGGAAATTCTAAATTATTTCTTCTGTCTTCCCACATAATTTTTTCCCAACACCTACCCAGAATACTGAGTGAAGAAAAACTTTGTGTTTTCTCAGAGGTTGGGCTCCAACCCTAAATGAAAAAGTCTTACATGACAAGTTATCTTTTCAATGTTTATCTTTAGCTATACTATAATATGAATATTATTGGCCTAACGTTTCCTTCTCCCTTGATGGAGTGTAGGTACAACCAAATATGTATCTATCAGACCTATCGTCAAGATCGAGCGATAAAATTTTGAGAGGGACAAGGGAAAACATATCCAACACATGTTACAAGGCGAAATCAACTAGAGGTGAAAAGGTCAGAAGAAAGTTTGGTAGGCGCATGGAATTCTTTCTTGCTGAAGGAGGATCATGCTCTTATGACGATGAGAGAATAGGTGACATTGAGGTTCCCTTGAGGTACAAACACCTATTGAAATAGTGGGTACCCAAGGAACTGCCAAAGTTGGACACCAACTTCTGTCTTAATGAGAGGATGTATCACATTTCTCTGTCATCCATCCATGGCCTTGGTTTATTCTCCATGGACGGCATAAAGGTAAAATATGGCGGATTAGTTGAATTGTTTGAGTATGTTGGACCATGTTACACTTATGGAGTATGGTTGAGGCTGGTCCAATATATGCCTAGTATGCGGAGATACACACTCGCCACAAATTATATACAGCTGAAAGACAATAATAAAAATAAAGGAGGGACTATGTATATTGATGGAAGGCCAAAGGCATCGGGGAAGATTGCAAGTCTTATAAACAGTACAAGGCCTAGGATGACAAGAAAGGAACCTAATTGCATTTTTGAGGAGCGTGAAGGTAATAGGATATTTGTATGTGTGGTGAAAACAATAACGACAGGTGAAAAGTTGCTGGTAGATTGCAATATGAATTGAGTTGACCTAGGAACGTCTTATTTTGCTACGGTACAAAACCCATTATACCCAAAATTAAAAAGGGATTACTTAATTTGTGAATGTTTCATTTGTGATGAAATTTTATTTTATTTCTGAATGTTCTATTTGTTAATTTTTTCTCGATGTTTCATTTCCAAATATTTGCTAATTTGTATGTGTGAATGTTTCATTTGTTAATATTTGCCAATATTCCATTATTTCATATATTGTTTTTTCAATATTTCTTGCACATACTAACATTCTTCTTGAAATTCTGCCAGAGTGGTGATCGAGGCAAAGGCCCCCTTCCTAGCACTGCATCGACCGAAAATGATCAATATATAAGCGATGAAGAGATATTTGATTCTAGAGACCCCTTGCAGACAATAGAATTGTCCCTAAGAAAGGCCAACAGGGAATTCTGGGATTTGGTCATTGTTGGGCAAGAAACTGTTGAGGATTTCCAAAGGATAGTTGAATTACACGTTAACATAGAAAATTATGGGGTAAGTCATGTCATCTAACAATATCATTTTTTGGTTTTAAATTTTGTAATTTGATATATGCAATTAACACATATTTCTCATTGTAGAATTTTGTGAGATTGATGAGAGGGGAAGGGGAAGGTCATGGTAGCAGCAGTAGGACTGCAACAACGAACCCGCATGGCCACGTAGCCACCAGACTATTTTCCACCCCAAGTGTGCCACCTCAGACTGATTCTATACCTTCTAGGGGTGATGCCACTCCCCCACAGCACACGCCAGATCATGCAGGTGGTGTACATGATTATGGAACTGATCACTCTTTCGTTGATTGTTACCCTTATGCTACACGTATCCAAAGCACAGAAACAACAATGGTATCATTTTTGGTCGATCATGACATGGTTCCTCTAAAAATAGTACAGCTACCAGGTATTTAATATATGTCTTTATCTAGATTCTTGTTATATAATTGTTTAAACAATCACATATTAGTGAGATTTAAATTACTAATGATGACGATGTTTTATAGGAAATAATGTGTTCTGCAATAGTTTGCATGACTATGCATTATAAATTTTTGGGTCGACCTGATCCGGATTATTTTCGGCACAAAATGAGAGTGGAGATATAACACATAAATATTCAGAGATATTGCAAGAGAGACAACAATATAACAAATATATAGCGGAAATATAACAAGAGTCACAGATATACAGTAATACACAATTTCTATTAATGAAATAAATATACAAAGACTATAAAAGTACAGAGTGAAAGACTCGCTAGAATGGTGGTAGCTTATCTCTGAGAATAGATGTGACGGCTACTCACATTCGCAAGAAGATGATTATTACAATGAGTCTCTAAGGGCCTTTTTAACATAAGTAAAATCCATTGGAGGAACAGGGTAGTTGTCTTTATCAGATGCTCGGTTTAAATTTCGGAAATCAACACATAGTCGAATTTCACCGTTCTTCTTTCTTACAGGGACAAGATTAGAGACCCACTGTGTATGTCTTACCAGGAAGATTATTTTAGCATTCAAGAGTTTGTTTAGTTCTTTCTTGACTGTTGGTTCAATTTTTGGGTGCATATTTCTTAACTTCTGTTGAAAAGGTTGGGTTTGGGGTTTCATAGGAATAATGTGTTGTATGATATTAGGATCAAAGGTTTTTAGATCGTCGTATGTCCAAGCAAAGACATCTTTAAATTCATTAAACAACTTAATAAATGTTTTCTTTTATTTCTTAGAACACCCCATCCCCAAATTGATGCATTGTGGGTTATCTTTAGTTCCTAAATTTACTTTTTTATGTGTCAAGGAAGAACTATTCATTTTACAATTCACTGATTTTTTGAATTTATCATGAAGATCATAAAATATTTCTAATCTTACCACAGATTTTGGAATAGAGTTTACCATATCTGACGCGGACTCCGACGATCTTGGATCTAGTATTACTATAAAATTGTGAAGGTCTTTGTCATGGGTACCTTCGTCGATAACTGCGCCTTGGAAAGTCTCTTCCATGTGCAGAAAACTGATGATCTGTTGATCGTCATCGAAGACTCTCCAATTTGTGATGTTGTCCGGGATGGATGGTCTGAACAACAACTAGACAAAAAACGCATTTGGGGAAATGCCTTCTGCAGGAAAAAGTTTAGAGGAGACATTAGCTAACAAATCAGCCTCAGAATTATTCAATCTCAAAATAGAATTATTGTTAAACGCAAAAAAAAAATTCATTAAATTCCATACCTCAGTTTGATAGCTTTTCAGGTGTGGAGATAAACAGTGAATAGAATTTTTTACCTGTCTAGCCACAATTTCTGAGTCACCAAAGACTGTCAAATTCTGAATCCTCAAATCTAGTACTTTTCTGAGACCTTGCAGGAGTGCCTCGTATTCGATCGTATTGTTTGTGCATTCAAATTCTAACCGGCAAGCGATCAAATTTTTGTTACCTGCTGGATCAATGAGCATGCATCCTGCGCCAGCTCCTTCCTTAGATTTAGATCCATCGAAGTAAAGAGACTAGATCTGATTTTCATCAGGTGCATGTGGTGACTGAGAGAGGGATGTTGACTGTGTGTACGTCATAATTTCAGACTGTTGTTTGGGGTCAGTAATGGTAGAAGTTTCGGCCATGAAATTTCCAAAAAAAGTGTTCATCCCCTGTATTTCAGGTGAATTGGTGGAAGCAGTGAATGGTTCATTAGGATCATTTAAATTAGTTACCGTGAACTTAAGATAACACTCACGATTGACCTTGATTCTGTTAGGCTTTCCATTTTCGGGCAGCCACAAGTGAGACCAATCTATCACAAAATAACCATGTAGCTGTTCGGACCAGTCTCTACTTAAAAACAAGACATATACTTCGGAGATATCAACGACAATAATATCAAAAACCTGATGGACTTTAGGATTAGATGATAATCTAATAAGTACATTTTTTAATTCTCCTATTACTTTAACACTAGTTTGATCAAGCTGAATAATTTTCAGACTGGAAGGTTGAACTTCAACATTGATTTTTTGGCAGAGAGACCAAGGAATTACATTTGACGATGCACTTGAATCTATGATACAATTATGTACATTCCTATTGAAAATTTCAAAAGTAAACAAAAAGGGTGGGACATTTCTGCGAGTATTAACAACAGAAGTTTGTTGTTTTTTAGTCGCAGCCCCTGAAACTAGTTTATCTACATTTGTTACACTTTTTACAACAAGGTCTCTTTTATCAGAGGACTCTAGTGTCGTTGTAACGGAGACCTTTTGAGGTGTTTTGGGGTTGTTTTTAGCAACTTTGTTGCTGTTCAGATTGTTGTTTTTGTTGTTTTCTGCAATATTCTACAACATCTTTTGTAGAAGAAAAGGAAATTTCAATAATTTGTAAACATAAATATTAGCTCTAAGTTTTTTGAGATACTTAATCAAATCATACTCTAAACTTGGAGTTGCTGAATTCTGTTTAGTTTCAATTGGTTTAGACTATTTTTGAGGTGCATTAATTCCAATTTCAGAAGAAGATTTACTCGTTGTTTTACTTCTGGTATTGTAAGGATGCACTGTTTCAAAATTAGCTTGAAAGATGCTATCCAAAAAATGCCCGAAAATGTTGGGAGAAGATTCTTCCTCTTCCACTATTTCTTGTTCAACCACGTCTTCAGGAATCTCGGGAGGAATCAAGTTATCATGTGCTTCTAGAATTGTTTGGATAGCAAACTGTAAGCTTTCTAGATTTAGGCCTTCAGAATTTGAGTTAGGTTGGTTTGTGGGAAAATGATTTCTGAAAGGGGGTTTGTAAGGACCTTTGCTTGAAGAAGCTTCTTCAGTTGATCTTCTCAAATCTATAACCTGGTTTGACAACTTCTGAATGACCTTCTGTAAAATTCTAGATCTGAACCGTCTAATTGAGTTTTGGTTTGGGGAGGTCTAGGAAGAATTTCGATTTTCTTCTTGGAGGATGAAGTAGTCTCTGCCTCGTTACAAATATGGTCTTTTAGGCTGAAAATATCTTTCTCAATTTGAATCGCCTCTTCGAAGGCTTCTAATAATGTTTCTTTCTTAGACCTTTTTACCCAAATTGCTATTTTTGGTGTAGGGATTTTGTGTAGTATACGACAATAAGGTTTTCAGAAGGCATTGAATCCGTGGGGATTCGATTCTTTAATGTTAGGAACCTTTGATTAAAGTATTTTATCTTTTCTTTGGGGTTCATCTTTAAACTAGAGAGTTCCATAACTAAGACTTCAGGATATTTGTCATCTCCAAATTTCTCAAGGAAACAGAATTCGAATCTATCCCAAGACACAATGGTGTGGGGTTGTTGGGAAAAGTACCAGGTAGATGCATTGCCTTCAAAGGTGTAGGTAAACAGTCTGCATACTACGTCTTTGTGTTCAACACTATGGAGCCTAATGGCTAACATGAATTTTTTAATATGATCCTCTACAATCTGTTTGGAATCTGGGTCAAATTTAGGGAGTCATTTCTCCAGATGTTTAGGCAAAGGATGTTGGGGCCTAGGTATGGACACTGCATCTTGATCGAGCCAAGGTCTGGCGGGATTATTTGGATTTTCCATAGGCGTGGGTGGTGTTGAAGGCTGAGATGAAGAACTGCCTTCCTCTGATGATTCTTTTCCTGAAGAAGAAGGAGATGAAGGGGGTGGTGATGGTGGAATACTAGATCCTCCTGTTATAGGAGTGAGGATATGATCTAGATCCGTAGGGTTTAGGGTAATACCAATGCCTTCAAGTTTCTCCCTAATATCAGAGAAGTATAAAGGTTGATTTAATGGCTGACTTGGTTGTCTGATACTGGCCAAAGCACCGTGTGTTCTTAGGAGGGATTGACGAACAATTTCTTGTACGTCGGTCCCTGGGGAGTTTGGTGTTACTGGTTCAATGATAATCTATGGAATGTCGTTTGATGTGGTTGTTGTTTGAGGGACAATGTTGTCGTTAGAACAACTTATTGTTACTATAGGTGAGCGGGTAGGTGGGGGAGGAGTCTTGTGACCTACACGTGCCATTAATAGTATTCAGGCCCTCCTTTTAACACCATTTGTTGACGGGAGAAATTGGTCGCTCGTCAACTGGAAGAGTGAATCTGGTCCGGGGTTGTCTAACTAACCTAACCCATTTGGATCGACTCACTCTGACGGGTTTAATGGCTCCATTGGCCAATCTAAAGTCCTAAAGGAAACGAAAAAATAAATAAAAGAAATGAAATAACTCACTAATTTCTAATGACTAATATATATATTTACATCTCAATATATATATCTACAACTTGTTTAAACAATATTTATATGCTAGGTCTGTTTGAATCTAATTTATATATATACAAGATATACAGATTATGATTTTTAATCTGAACTCATAAAAAATCAAATGTAGAAATGGTTCTTTTGATGAAAGTAAATATATAAAGCAAAAGGTACTATTTCTTTTTGTTTTTGGTTTGTTTATTTTTTAATCTATATGTACCTGCAAGATCAAATATCAAACTGCTATTTAAACAAAAAAATGTAGACTGTGAAATTATACTACATATACGAATTCCTATAATAAATAAGCAAATAAAAAGGAACAGACTAACCTATTGATCGCTTGAAGAATATGCATCCAACTGTTTGTGTAAATCGTACATCATCCTATCCACGAGATAAATCTTTTGTGAATCTTCTCACTGTTTGGGATAAACGCCAAAGTGTACATTGACTGGTGTATTTAATTGATAAAACGACTGGACGCAAAATAATAACTGTGATATAACAGACTGTAAGTAATAACGTATAAGACAAATCTGACAGTTACAGCTTGCATTTAGTCAATCAACATGTTTAAGGTAAACCTCATAATATGAATTGAATGATCTTTCACTGTTTTCATAAAACTGAAGCATAAAATTGTGAACTGTGAGAGAAAAACTATCTTGACAACAAAATAATCTGCGAAGACGAAAGCTATCAACAGTTATCCAATTATCAAGATAAACAAATTATAGAGAACAACGACATTCACAGATAGCTCAAGCATAAAGTAAATATTTGTTATGTCCAAATTCGAGTATAAGTTGTTCACAACTAGCCCCAGGCCAGGATGTTCAGATTACAAAAACTAATGGGTTTATAAAGCCTTCATAAAGGTATCTTTTTCCTCATCTGAGATCAGATATTGTTTACAAAAATAAAAGGGGGATGCAACCACCCGGATCATACTAAATCCTATAAAGCTAACAAGAGTTCATTTCTGTTCATACAAAATGCATCAAAGATATGACTGGAAGGTCTCAAGAGTGCCTCAGATCAATTTGTAATCATGGATTCCTGAATATCCTGAAAGAAAAAGGAAAATAGAAAGATTTAGATACAAATTCAACCATTAATTTACACATTTCGAATTAACATAACTGGCTACAAAATCTTGTGATTTTGTAGCTAGTTATTTTAGTAAATGAAATCCAATTTATTGAAAGAACAAAGCAATCTAGCTTCAACAAATAGTCCTATATTAAGATAAAGAATCATACCTCCAACTATGAAATCAAATCGTATCAGACAACCTTCGAATTTACAATGGCTATTGCAGCCTCAACATTTTTAAATACCACATTTCCTGTTGTCTTCATACGTTTTTCTTTTCCTTGAATAACAGACTTGAGCCTATGGTTTTCCCTTGTTAAGACATCGATCTAATCCATTAGAGCCTTAACTCATGACTGTAGTATAGGGATATCAGTATAATATCTATCAATCCAGGATAGACAGATTTCACACTTTAACTATGTGACGGTTGCATGGAAGCAAACATGATTGTGAACTAGAGCATCTTCCATACGGACAATAGATTTATTAACCAATTCGACACCAGGAAACGCTCCATTGTTTTTTAGACATGGAGGTAAATTGTCAACAAATTTATAGGGCCGATCAAGGTGTGGCTCGAACAGATGAGGGTCTTCTTCAGCGAGGAACCTATCGATTTTAGAGTCCAAACTCTCATGAACCTCGATCATGCTAATCGAGCTCACATGAGAGTTCAGCTTGTTACGAAGCCTCCTTGAAATCAGTCTCCTGGCTCTCTTGTTCTTAAAATTTATATCAACATTACTTTTAGATGCCTTCCCTACAGGTTTCTTTAAATTTTTAACACAATCATTAGGATGTATAACCTGCTCATAGGCCTGTTCAATAACATTTGGATCGATTAAGGGTTTGTTGTAGGAGGCTAAGACATAGGCCTGGGTAGCTGAGAGGGGCGTTGTAGGGTAGATTAGGGTCTCTTCAACCACAAGTTTGTCGACCTCCTCCATATCAGGGTTACCATAACCATTTCTTGTTATGAATGAATCCCAACTGTCATTCTGCAATTCTAATTGATGCATAAGCAATATTTTTATCAAGCCGTGATGGAAGAGGCTCGAGTCTGACCACTGCTTTCTATACCTTTTGCCCATTTTATAAAGGCTCCTCAATAAATAATACGACATGTTCAAAGGAAACCCTATAAAAATCATAAGCAGACGCAGATGGTACAAAAACACAAGACTGAAACGTCCCTCACATGTAACAAATTGTTTTACCACAGCAAGAAGATCGTGCCACCGAGATTTTAGGAAGGAAATGGGCATACCTTTGTCACATCCTTTTATCTTCTGAGAGGTAAAGAGGAGACTCCAAGGGACTTCTTCCACTTTTTCATTTTTGAACCACCTTTGACTGCTTGCAGGGAGTCCTGTAGCTTGACTCAAGAAATCCTCTGTAACCTTCAGTTGGACATCACCCACTTTAGCTCTACTCCCATCGAAGGAGAAAGTGAATTCCTGGGCAGTTTGTAAATTGAAACCCTGAAATTTTCTAATGAAAACGAGCCAACCACTTCTCTCCAGATCTTCTCTGGCATCGTCATATAAGAGCAGAGTTTGAATGCCATTTGGTTCGACTCTAACGACAAGAGCCATACTGGATGAAAGGGTAATCGATCAAACACAACATGCAGGGAGGGTTTGTGAGACATACCAGAGCCATACCCCGAGCCCGATAACACCAACAATGAACGACGTATGAGCAGAAACTCATAACGATAAGATGGGCGTTAATTGAAATGCATGCGAAGAGGGTTTGCTAAGCCCAAGACCAGTCTTGGAAATTATGGCTGACTGCAAATCATATTTCCACCTTTGCATTTAGTACAAGCTAGGACCAAAGCATTAAAAAGGAAATAAGTGCGAGATATAGTGGGTTGGATCACATGGTTCGGGATGTTTGAAAATTGAAAATCGAAAACCTAGTAATGAAGAAACATAGAACCAAGAATCAAACAACAATAAAAAACCATGCCAATACTCAAATCAAAAGGGTCCTTTGTTGATATAACTATCAATCCCTAATCATGTTTGGTGTTGAAAGAATCGAAACAAAGAGAATAACTCTTCATGGTAAGGAGAAAAGCTTCATTAATAGACTGTAGGAACAATTTGCCTTTAATAAATTTTCAAACAAAATGGTAACACAGTCGCAAGTTTTCATGCTTCGTTTTTCATGATTTCAGTCATGAACGAAGAATGAAAGAAAACAATAGTGAAAAGCGACAAATTACGATTGTCATTTCAAAAATCGCTCATGAAGAGTAATAAAAATTCATGACCCCAGCTAGGCAGCTATATAAATCATCTAATTGACATCAAAAGTTAAAAAAAAATATGTTGGGCTACCAACAATGGCGACATGCTGGGAGAAGCAGTTATCTCTGTAATACGAACGAGTTTAGGTTAGAGAAATATGAAAAACTCTAAATCGAAGAACAATTGAAAGGTTATTTGAACATCTTTAGTAATCATGATGCAATGCATTTTCAGATATCTTTTGTTTTAAAAAGAATGAAATCTGGTGACAAACTTCACAAAAGAAAACCACGACATTTAAGTTAATGTCTCCAATACTGTTGACAGGGCCACTGCTACCAGCATACATTCATAGCCTCGACAAGGATGTCAGTTAACCCACTCTGGAGTCTGTATCCTATCCATGAAATTTCAAATCAGAACGAAGGATGCTTATGGCCAAAACAATATTTATATCTGAGAATTTTCTTTTACCTAACATCGCTTCGCTGCCAGCAGGCCTGTTCAGTACCCCGATGAAGTCGTCTTGGTGTCATGCATGCATTTACCCGCTGCTAGTAGACCTGTTCAGTGTCCCAGCGGGTTTACAAACACTTCCCATAGCTCTCTGAGAGTTTATTCACATTCTGATATATAGTTTTTAAAAATATTCAACAGAGCAAGGTGACGCTGAAAACTCCAGTTTTTTATCATAACTTAATATGTCACAGGCCTTTAAATTTTTCTTGCTATCCTTCATCAAGATCTGAAAAGTAGTTCATTAATAAAACTAATTTTCAAGAACATGGAGACATCGTTGAGTTGCTCTCTTAAATAGCAGGGACAACGTAAAGAGATTTTTTAAAGATAGTCATGAATACTTTCAAGTGCAAATTGAAACCGAGAAATCGAATTTCAAACAATATCATCTTTAACTAGCCTACAATTTCAAAGAAAGAAAACAATTGATGTTCTGACAGCCTTTGACAACTATTTTCGAGATGAAGTATTATGTTTTCTTTGTCTGAGCTAGACCGTAGTACAGGCATGTTTGTTTCAGAAAGAACGATAAACAAAAATAAAAACAAAAACAAACCAGCAAAGAAAAACAAGCAACAAGGGAATCAAAACAAAAAAATATTTACAAAAGGTGTATGGGAGAGTTGTCAAGTGAAATACTTTTTAAGAGCTTGGCCATTCACCGGGAAGGTGCCTGGCTGTCCCTCTAAATTCTGCAGGTGAAAAGAACTGGGACCTAGTTTTTCAACAATTAAAAATGGTCCTAACCACAGGTTCTAAAACTTAGTATGTTCTCCTTTCCCCTCATGAGGTTTGTCCTACTTAAAGAAAAGATCGCTTACTTCAAAATTTCTGTTTGAGGCAGAATTGGAATCGAACCAATTTTTGACAATGAGTTGATGTTGATCCAATTTTCGTTTTTCTTGAGCCCTTACTTCCTCTAACTTCAGCAAAGCATTAATCCGACTATCCAAAGGAGGACAGTATTCTTCTTGCACCTTCTGCGATAACTGTAGAGATGGAAGAAGAACATGTGGTGGAATAATTGCTTCCCTACTATAAACGTGAAAGAAGGGGGAATTACCAACAACAATTTTAGGAGTTACCCTATCAGCCCAGATTGCATTAAATAGTGCATTATGCTAGTTTTTATGATTTTCGGAGACCGTTCTCTTGATGATGTTGATCAGGTTTTTATTGGTTGATTTAGCCAAACCATTTCCTTGGGGGTAATAGCTGGAAGAATAATTTAATTTTATTCCTTTTTCTAAAGCAAAATCACTCATTTTGAGAGACGAAAAATAGGAAGCATTATCAAATACTAGGCATTCAGGAATACCGAAACGAGTGATAATATTTAAATTCAGGAAAGATATTACCTGGCTGGTGTTTACCACTTTTAATGGTTTAGCCTCAGACCATCTGGTGAAATAATCTGTGGCTGTTATGATGTATTTATGCTGCTGCGCAGAGGTGGGGTTGATTGGGCCTATAATATCAAGGCCCCATTGATGAAAAGGGGAGTCTACCAAAACAGGTTGCAACAGGAATGATGACTTCTGTACTCATCCAGAATCCTTCTGACAGATTACACACTTGTGAAATAATGCATGGGCATCTTTGAAAAGAGTAGGCCAGTAATATCCTGCCCTTAATACTTTGTGGGCAGTGGTGTCTCCACCGAAATGCCCACCAGCTTCCCTTGCATGTAATTCTAATAAGACTTTATCTACTTCATCTTTTTCTAGACAACGCATAAGTATTCCATCAAAATTTGGGCGAAACAGTATGCCATTTACCAGCTGAAAAAAAGAAGATTTTAATCTTAACGCTCTCCTCTTTTTTGGATCAAGGTGACAGGGAGTTGATCCGTGAATTAGATAAAATTTGATGTCATCATACCAAGGACTAATAAGATTTTGTGTACAGCAGATTTGATTTTGATTGTGCCGATCTTGAATTAACATATCAGTTTTATTTTTCTGTTCTACAACTGAATCAGTGACCAATTTACATAAACCTTGGCCTCTAACAATTTGGGTTGGAGTGATTTCAAGGTCATATTCTTGTAAGGAGGTGACCCAGTTTGCCCTTTTTTCACCCAGTTCTTTCTGCACTAACAAATTCCTGATAGCAGGGTAAGGGACAATGATTTTCGTCCTAGACTTTAGTAGATAAGATTGAAAGTGTTTTACTGCTTTAAAAACAACATAAGCCTGTTGATCTACTACTAGGTAATTAAGTTCTGCTCCCTTAAAGGCTGAGCTCATAAAGGCAATGGGAACTTCGTTGTTTTCAACATTCTTTTGGGTTAGCACAACGACATAAGACCGATCATAGGCAAACGTGTAGAGAGTGAAATCTTGTGAAAAATCAGGGCTTATTAGGGAAGGAGCGTCTACTATAGAATTTTTTATTGAGTCAAAAGATTGACTTTCTAGAGGTCCCAAATGGTACTGTACATCCTTTTTTATTAAATTTTGTAATGGTCTAACCATTTCTGAAAAGTTGGGGACGAACCTTCTAACAAAGTTTATCTGACCTAAGAAAGATTCCATGGACTTTTTGGAAGAGGGAGGGGGCAATTTTGAAATGACTTGGGTCCTTTCAGGGTCAATGATCATCCCCTCATTTGATACAATGAATCCGAGCAGCTTGCCTTGTTTTATTGCAAAGACAGATTTTTTGGGATTTAAAGAGATGTCGTATTTACAACATCATTGTAGAACAAATCTTAGATGAGCTAAATGATCTCCTTTATTCTTTGAGAATATAGTGACTTCGTCTACATAAACTACTACAGATTGATCGATTAGACCATGAAAAGCGATATCCATCGCTCTCTGAAAGGTGGCACCGACATTTATAATCCCAAAGGGCATTTTTCTATAAGCATAGGTACCCCATGGAGTATGGAAAGTGGTCTTCGGCTGGTCTGGGGGAGACATAAGGGCTTGGTTATACCCTGAAAAACCATCCAGCAACTATAATATTTCAGAACCAGATACTTGTTGGAGGATCTATTCCATGGGAGGAACAAGGTAGTTGTCTTTATCAGATGCTCGGTTTAAATTTCAGAAATCGACACGTAGTCGAATTTCACCACTCTTTTTCCTTACAGGGACAAGATTAGAGACCCACTGTGTATGTCTTACCGAGAAGATTATTTTAGCATTCAAGAGTTTGTTTAGTTCTTTCTTGACTGTTGGTTCAAGTTTTGGGTGCATCTTTCTTAACCTATGTTGAAAAGGTTGGGTTTGGGGTTTCATAGGAATAATGTCTTGTATGATGTTAGGATCAAAGGTTTTTAGATCGTCGTATGTCCAAGCAAAGACATCTTTAAATTCCTTAAAAAACTTAATAAATGTTGTATTTTCTTGCTCATAACACCCCATCCCCAAATTGATGCATTGTGGGTTATCTTTAGTTCCTAAATTTACTTTTTCATGTGTCAAGGAAGAACTATTCATTTTACAATTCACTGATTTTTTGAATTTATCATGAAGATCATAAAATCTTTCTAATCTTACCACATATTTTGGGATAGAGTTTACCATATCTGATGTGGACTCCGGTGATCTTGGATCTGGTATTACTATAAAATTGTGAAGGTCTTCGTCGTGGGTACCTTCGTCGATAACTGCGCCTTGGAAAGTCTCTTCCATGTGCAGAAAAATGATGATCTGTTGATCGTCATCGAAGACTCTCCAATTTGTGATGTTGTCCGAGACGGATGGTATGAACAAAAACTCAACGGAAAACGCATTTGGAGAAAGGCCGTCTGTAGGAAAAAGTTTAGAGGCGACATTAGCTAACAAGTTAGCCTCATAATTATTCAATCTCGGAATAGAATTAATGTTAAACATAGAAAATTTGTTCACTAAATTCCATACCTCAGTTTGATAGCTTTTTCAGGTGTGGAGATAAATAGTGAATAGAATTTTTTACCTGTCTAACCACAATTTCTGAATCACCAAAGACTGTCAAATTCAGAATCCTCAAATCTAGTTCTTTTCTGAGACCTTGCAGGAGTGCCTCATATTCGACCGTATTGTTTGTGCATTCAAATTCTAACCTGCAAGCGATCAAATTTTTGTTACCTGCTGGATCAATGAGCACACATCCTGCGCCGGCTCCTTCCTTAGATTTAGATCCATCGAAGTAAAGAGACTAGATCTGATTTTCGTCAGGTGCTTGTGACCACTGAGAGAGGGTTGTTGACTGTGTGTATGTCATAATTTCGAACTGTTGTTCCGGGTCAGTAATGGTAGAAGTTTCGACCATGAAATTTTCGAAAAAAGTGTTCATCCCCTGTATTTCAGGTGAATTGGCAGAAGCAGTGAATGGTTCATTAGGATTATTTAAATCAGTTACCGTGAACTTAAGATAACGCTCACGATTGACCTTGATTCTGTTAGGCTTTCCATTTTCAGGCAGCCACAAGTGAGACCAATCTGTCGCAAAATAACCATGTAGTTGCTCGGACAAATATCTACTTAAAAACAAGCCATATACTTCGGGGATATCAACGAAAATAATATCAATAACCTAATAGACTTTAGGATTAGATGATAATCTGGTAAGTACATTTTTTAATTCACCTATTAGTTTAACACTAGTCCGGTCAAGCTGAATAATTTCCAGATTGGAAGGTTGAGCTTCAACATTGATTTTTTGGTAGACAGACCAAGGCATTACGTTTGACGATGCACCTGAATCTACCATACAATTATGTACATTCCTATTGAAAATTTCAAAAGTCAACAAAAAGGGTGGGATATTTCTGCGAGTATTAACAACAGAAGTTTGTTGTTTTTTAGTTGTAGCCCCTGAAACTAGTTTATCTACATTTGTTACACTTTTTACAGCAAGGTGTTTTTTATCAGAGGACTCTAGCATCATTTTAACAGAGACCTTTTGAGGTGTTTTGGGGTTGTTTTCAACAACTTTGTTGTTGTTCAGATTGTTGTTTTTGCTGTTTTCTGCAATATTCTGTAGCATCTTTTGCATAAGAAAAGGAAATTTTAATAATTCGTAAACATAAATATTAGCTCTAAGTTTTTTGAGATCCTCAATCAAATCATACTCTAAACTTGGAGTTGTTGAATTCTGTTTAGTTTCAATTGGTTTAGACTATTTTTGAGGTGCATTAGTTCCAATTTCAGAAGAATATTTACTCGTTGTTTTACTTCTGGTATTGTAAGGATGCAATGTTTCGAAATTAGCTTGAAATATGCTATCCAAAAAATGCCCGAAAATGTCGGGAGAGGATTTGTCCTCTTCCACTATTTCTTGTCCAACCACGTATTCAGGAATTTCGGGAGGAATCAAGTTATCACGTGCTTCTAGAATTGTTTGGATAACAAACTGTAAGCTTTCTAGATTTAGGCCTTCAAAATTTGAGTTAGGTCGGTTTGTGGGAAAAGGCTTTCTGAAAGGGGGTTTGTAAGGCCCTTTTCTTGAAGAAGCTTCTTCAGTTGATCTTCTCAAATCTATAACCTGGTTTGACAACTTCTGAATGACCTTCTGTAAACTTTGTAGATCTAAACCGTCTGATTGAGTTTTGGTTTGGGGAGGTCTAGGAAGAATTTCGATTTTCTTCTTGGGGGATGAAGTAGTATCTGCCTCATTATAGATATTGTCTTTTAGGTTGAGACTAGCTTTCTCGATTTGACTCGCCTCTTCAAAGGCTTCTAATAATGTGGCTTTCTTAGACCTTTTTACCCAAATTGCTATGTTTTGGTGTAGGACTTTCGTGTAGCATGCGAAAATAAGGTTTTCATCAGGCATTGAATATGTGGGGATTCGATTCTTTAATGTTAGGAAGCTTTGATTAAAGTCTTTAATCTTTTCTTTGGGGTTCATCTCTAAACTAGAGATTTCCATAACTAAGACTTCAAGAGATTTTTCGTCTCTGAATTTCTCAAGGAAACAAGATTCGAATCTATCCCAAGACACAATGGTGTGGGGTTCTTGGGAAAAGTAATAGGTAGAGGCATTGCCTTCCTAGGTGTAGGGAAAAATTCTGCATACTACGTCTTCGTGTTCAACACTACGGAGCCTAATGGCTAACATGTATTTTTTAATCTGATCCTCAACAATCTATTTGGAATCTGGGTCAAATTTAGGGAGCCATTTCTCCGGATGTTTAGGCAAAGGATGTTGGGGCCCAGGTATGGCCACTTGATTTTGATCGAGCCAAGGTCTGGCAGGATAATTTAGATTTTCCATAGGCATGGGTGGTGTCGAAGGCTGAGATGAAGAACTACCTTCGTCAGATGCTTCTTCTCCTGAAGAAGAAGGAGATGAAGGGGGTGGTGATGGTGAAATACCAGATCCTCCTGCTGCAGGAGTGAAGATATGATCTGGATCCGTAGGGTTTAGGGTAAGACCAGTGACTTCAAGTTGCTCCCTAATTCAGAGAAGTCTAAAGGTTGATTTAATGGCCGACTTGGTTGTCTGATACGGGCCAAATCACCATGTGTTCTTAGGAGGGATTGATGAACAATTTCTTATATGTCGGTCCCTAGGGGGTTTGGTGTTACTGGTTCAACAGTAATCCGTGGATTGTCATTTGATGTGGTTGTTGTTTGAGGGAGAATGTTGTCATCAAAATGACTTCTTGTTACTATAGGTGAGTGGGTAGGTGGGGGAGGAGTCTTGTGACCTCCACGTGCCATTAATAGTATTCAGGCCCTCCTTCTAGCACCATTTGTTGACGGGCGAAATTGGTCGCTCGTCAACTGGAAGAGTGAATCCGGTCCGGGGTTGTCTAATTATCCCAATTCGTTTGGATTGACTCACTCTGACGGGTTTAATGGCTCCATTGACCAATCTAAAGTCCTAAAGAAAACGAAAAAATAAATAAAAGAAACGAAATAACTTACTAATTGCTAATCAGTAATATATATATGTACATCTAAATATATATATCTACAACTTGTTTAAACAATATTTATATGCTAGGTCTGTTTGAATCTAATTTATATATATACAAGATATACAGATTATGAGTTTTAATCTGAACTCATAAAAAATCAAATGTAGAAATGGTTCTTTTGATGAAAGTAAATATATAAAGCAAAAGGTACTATTTCTTTTTGTTTTTGGTTTGTTTATTTTTTTAATCTATATGTACCTGTAAGATCAAATATCAAACTGCTATTTAAATAGAAAAATGTAGACAATGAAATTATACTACATATACAAATTCCTATAATAAATAAGCAAATAAAAAGGAACAGACTAACCTATTGATCGCTTGAAGAATATGCATCCAACTGTTTGCGTAAATCATACATCAGCCCATCCACGACATAAATCTGTTGTGCATCTTCACACTATTTGGGATAAATGCCAAACTGTACATTGACTGGTGTATTTAATTGATAAAACGACAAGACGCAAAATAATAACTGTTCAATATAACAGACTGCAAGTAATAACACATAAGACAAATCCGACAGTTACAGCTTGCATTTAATCAATCAACATGTTTAAGGTAAACCTCATAATATGAATTGAATGATCATTCACTGTTTTCATAAAACTAAATCATAAAATTGTGAACTGTGAGAGAAAAACTATCTTGACAACAAAATTATCTGCGAAGACGAAAGCTATCAACAGTCATCCAATTATCAAGATAAACAAATTATAGACAACAACAACATTCACAGATAGATAAAGCATAAAGTAAATATTTGTTATGTCCAAATTCAAGTATAAGTTGTTCACAACTAGCCCCAGGCCAGGATGTCCAGATTACAAAAAATAATGGGTTTATAAAGCCTCAAAAAGGTAACTGTTTCCTCATCTAAGATCAGATATTGTTTACAGAAATAAAAGGGGGATGCAACCACCCAGATCATACTAAATCCTATAAAGCTAACACAAGTTCATTTTTGTTCATACAAAATGCATCAAAGATATGACTGGAAGGTCTCAAGAGTGCCTCAGATCAATTTGTAATCATGGATTCCTGAATATCCTGAAAGAAAAAGGAAAATAGAAAGATTTAGATACAAATTCAACCATTAATTTACACATTTCGAATTAACATAACTGGCTGCAGAATCTTGTGATTCTCTAGCTAGTTATTTTAGTAAATGAAATCCAATTTATTGAAAGAACAAAGAAATCTATCTTCAACAAAGAGTCCTATATTAAGATAAAGAATCATACCTCCAACTATGAAATCAAATCGTATCAGACAACCTTGGAATTTACAATATCTGTTGCAGCCTCAACATTTTTAAATACCACATTGCCTGTTGTCTTCATACATTTTTCTTTTCCTTGAATAATAGACTCGAGCCTATGGTTTTCCCTCATTAAGACATCGATCTGATCCGTTAGAGCCTTAACTCATGACTGTAGGATAGGGATATCAGTATAATATCTATCAATCCAGGATAGACAGACTTCACACTTTAACTGTGCGGTGGTTGCATGGAAACAAACATAATTTTGAACCGAAGCATCTTCCATACAGATAGTAGATTCATTAAACAATTTGATACCAGGAAACTCTACGTTGTTNATAGGGAGGTAAATTGTCAACAAAGTTATAGGGTCGATCAAGGTGTGGCTCGAACAGATGAGGGTCTTCTTTAGTGAGGAACGATTTCAGAGTCCAAACTCTCATGAACCTCGATCATGCTGATCGAGCTCGCATGAGAGTTCAACTTGTTACGAAGCCTCCTCAAAATCAGTCTCCTGGCTGTCTTGTTCTTAAAATTTATATCATCTTACTTTTAGATGCCTTCCCTGTAGGTTTCTTTAAATTTTTAACACAGTCATTAGGATGTATAACCTGCTCACAGGCCTGTTCAATAACAATTGGATCGATTAAGGGTTTGTTGTAGGAGGCTGAGACATAGGCCTGGGTAGGTGAGAGGGGCACTGTAGGGTATATTAGGGTCTCTTCAACCTCAAGTTTTTCAACCTCCTCCATATCAGGGTTACCATAACCGTTTCTGGTTATTAATGAATCCCAACTGTCATTTTGCAATTCTAATTGATGCACAAGCAAGATTTTTATTAGGCCGTGATGGAAGAGGCTCGAGTTTGACCGCTGCTTTCTATACCTTTTTCCCATTTTATAAAGGCTCTTGAATAAATAATACTACATGTTCAAAGGAAACCCCATAAAAATCATAAGCAGATGCATATGGTACAAAAACACAAGACCGAAACATCCCTCACAGGTAACAAATTGTTTTACCACAGCAAGAAGATCGTGCCACCTAGATTTTAGGAAGGAAATGGGCATACCTTTGTCACATCCTTTTATCTTCCGAGAGGTAAAGAGGAGACTCCAATGGACTTCTTCCACTTTTTCATTTTTGAACCACCTTTGACCGCTTCCAGGGAGTCCTGTAACTTGACTCAAGAAATCCTCTGTAACCTCCAGTTGGACATCACCCACTTTAGCACTACACCCTTTGAAGAAGAAAAAGAATTCCTGGGCAGTTTGTAAATTGAAACCCTGAAACATTCTAATGAAAACGAGCCAACCACTTCTCTCCAGATCTTCTCTGGCATCGTCATATAAGAGCAGAGTTTCAATACCATTTGGTTTGACTCTAACGACAAAACCCATATTGGATGAAAGGGTAATCGATCAAACACAGCGTGCAGGGAGGGTTTTTGAGACAGACCAGAGCCATACCCTGAGCCCGATAACACCAACAATGAATGGCGTATGAGCAGAAACTCATAACGATAAGATGGACGTTAATTGAAATGCATGCGAAAAGGGTTTGCTAAGCCCAAGACTAGTCTTGGAAGTGATGGCTGACTGCAAATCGTATTGCCACCTTTGCATTTAGTACAAGCCAGCACCAAATCATTAAAAAGGAAATAAGTGTGAGTTATAGTGGGTTGGATCATATGGTTCGGGATGTTTGAAAATCGAAAATCAAAAACCTAGTAATGAAGAAACATATAACCAAGAATCAAACAACAATAAAAAACCATGCCAATACTCAAATCAAAAAGTTCCTTTGTTGATATAACTATCAATCCCTAAGCATGCTCTGTGTTGAAAGAATCGAAACAAAGAGAATAACTCTTCATGGTAAGGAGCAAAGCTTCATTAATAGACTGTAGGAACAATTTGCCTTTAATAAATTTTCAAACAGACTGGTAACACAGTCGCAAGTTTTCATGCTTCGTTTTCATGCTTTCCGTCATGAACAAAGCATGAAAGTAAACAATAGTGAAAAGCGACAAATTACGATTGTCATTTCGAAAATCGCTCATGAAGAGTAATAAAAATTCATGACCCCAGTTAGGCAACTATATAAATCATCTAATTGACATCAAAAGTTAAAAAAAAATATGTTGGGTTGCCAACAGACCCCAAGTGAGAATTCCCTTTGGTTGTCCCCGAGAGGGAGTGGATAGAAATTATTCTCGATGCAAGAGAATTAGTGATGAAAGAACAAGGGAAGAAACCACCTGGCCCTGGAAGGTAAGAGGTGTTTTTAATTTACTATGATGGTCTTTTGTTTACTTTAAGAGGAAAACAATCAATATCTAACATATTTCAAAATATTGCATAGACTCCAAGACACTTCCTAGGAAACAAAGGAAAGACAAGAAAAACATGACCAACATAAACTTGGCCAAGGTGGTTACAGGAGATTGAAGGCACGGGTTGTAAGTGCCTAAACATTTTACTTTTTTTTTATCATCATCACAAAATATGTAATTCATTGTAGCTAGTGACTAATGATTTTGACATTTCTCAATGCAAGGGGATTTGTTCAACGATCAAGCCACAGAAGAAGATATAAAGGTCGGGTTCACACAGGGTTTTGATTGTGTGACGAAGAAGCTTGGGGCAATCTCCATGTGTCTCTCTAGAGGATATGGTAAATAAAAAAAAAGTTAAAAACTTGTCGATTAGTTTTTACTCATTGATTACTTGTAATGTAAAATATATTTTGTATTCATTTAAAATATAAAATAATGCGTGTCTTTTCCACATTCATAGGAGAGTAACACTGCTACCAATGCTCTTGATGTACCGACCGATGAACCACATCCCGACCCCCATATTGATTCAAGCATTGTTGCTAAAGGACCATTACATAGTGGTATGCACGCATTTTTAATGTTTTTCCATTTTTCAATGAGTATTAATATTTAGGGTTATATTATGTACTAAATACTTATATTGTTTCATATGGCAGAGCATGTAGATGCCGATCGAAAGCGGAGATCAACAAGCGTAGAAACAACAATACAACCACCAACTATTGTTTCTACTGCACTGGCTAATCCAGGTATAAAACATTGTAATTAAATCTGTATTAATTAAATTTCCCTAGGAACAATGAATAACAATATCACTTGAATTTTTGTTGTTGTTGCAGCAGTGGATGCCCATGATGCGCATCCTCAACCTTGATACTGAAATACTAGAAGTTCATCATGGAGTGAGGTGTTGAGTACTGATGATGCAACACTTCAAGAAGTCCCAATAACTGTGGGGGATTAGTTAAATTATGATGATGACTTAATTTGTGCTTTCATGGAGACCAAGAAGAAGAAGAAGAAGAAGAAGAAGAAAAACAAATGATTAGACATTTTATTATTAGTATAAATCCAATATATTTCTGGTCCAATGTAATGTATTTTGTTTCCCTNGATGAATGTTTTTTTCTTACATTTAATGTTACTGTCATTTCTAATTATAGTTGTAAAATCTAGATATATTGGGTATGGGGAAATGCGAGTGATGTGAGAGAGGAGGAGGGGCCAAAAGAGCTTCCACCTTCATGTGGTTGGTCCTGTTCAATAGAGAATAATTTATTCTCGAAACGAAGAGAAACTCATTCAGGTATTAGTCTTTAGTCATTAATTTGTAGAGGTTCTTACATATTTAATTACTATTCTAAAATATAATTAAGTCATGTGATGAATCACAGGATGGAGAGGAGCAACATTGGAGGCACCCCATCACTCAAAGGTATGGTTCTTGTTAAGGACTAGTTTAAGGTGATTTTTGGTTGATTTATGACTATCATGATATTTTGTAATGAATGTGGAGATCAATGATTTTTTTTAGGAAATTTGAATTTAAGAAGACAAAGTTATGATGACTCCATGAGTGTTAAGGATGCATGGTGGTGGGAACA
>JASDQU010099830.1:205506-216865 GCA_032191745.1 Picea mariana
TTTGGGAATAGGAACTAGTTCTGCTGCTAGAAGAGCCCTCTGAATCGCCAGCTTCCTTTTCAGAGGCATCATTCGACGCTTGTCCTTTACCTCTGGGGTGGACCTTTTTCGAGGTGCTCCTCTCAGTGTTGCCATTGATATGACCAGGTTTCTGAGTTTCAGGTTCATGCTGCATTTGTCTTTGTAGATCAGATAAACTTTGTAGTAAAACTGTGTTAATTTCTATTTGCTTTATTTGTTCTTTCATCATCCTTTCATTGTCAGCCTTGCATCTTTGTAATTCGACCATGAGACTCCTCACAGTCTCGCATAGATCTGGAGGGGTCCCTACTGCCCTTCTTTCGTCAGACTCTTCATATCTATTGTGGGGGCCCTCTCCCACTTCATGGTGAGTCACCATATTATGCATTGATAATTTCCCGCGGTTGATCTTCCGCTTGTGTGCAAAGACAAATGTTGGTTGTTAGTCAATAGTTAGATACATTTTTATAACCCACACAAAATTCATAACTCTTTCGCATGCATACACAGTCAGGTTTTCATTTCAGACTTTGACCTTTTTGAAATAAGAGGGTTAAGATAGAGGGTTACTCCTTTTAGGAGTGTTTCGAATGGAGCTTCTGCACAACTCATTCATGAGCCCAAGCAGGCCGAGTGTTGTAACCATGCTATGATACCAATTTGTCACATACCCACTATGAAAATCAATTTTTTTTTTCCGAATTCTAGAGGATCAGAATCCTCGAAATACCTACGGGGGTCTAGTGTAGGCTAGCTCCTTCCTTGTCCACCTCCATGTGATCGTGGGTCACAACCACATGCCGAACAAGTATGGCATCCTTTCGCTCTTCGTGACTCAGCGCTACCAGAGCATTGAGTCTTTCGACTCTGTAAACCCCGACACAACGAAGCACCGAACCCCAAAAGGGCTAGTGAGTACAAGTTTCCTGTTTGGGTCTTGTCCTCGTGACCATGTTCCGTGACCACGCGCTTAAACTGGCAAATCCCTTACCAGCCTTTCGTGATTCAGGAAATCACGATGCATGACTTCTTCATTTCCCATTCAAATCCCCGAAAGCCACGAAGTCTCCCAAGTTTCCCTCCAAAGGGAGATCAACGGCTGTAAGCCTCCCCTGATCCGATGGTTTGGATCCTTTCGGGATTTCAGTGCCCGGGGGTTCGAGATGCAACGATCCCAAAAACTCATGTCATGCAAATCTCCAAATTCTGGTATGGAGATCCGTGTAGGAGATCAAGGGTCCTTGATAGTGTGGATCCAATGATCCACGGGATTTCGGGACTTTCCCTGAACTCTGACCGCTCACCACACGTCTCCCTTAATGGACGGTTCATATTTCTTTGGGAATTCTCTTCTCTATTACCAAGCACGTTGGGATTTCGAGTATCGATATTTCATGATTTGCAAAGGCAAGGTTTCTTGCCCTTTGATTTCTCGGATGTCGAAACACTGAAACGTCGACCGATAGCCACATGTCCCTCTGATGGACGATGGTGACCTTTAGCCAAGATCAACGGTCATGATCTTTTCAAGATGATCAACGGTCACGATCAAATCCCGACTTTCCTTAACCTCATTCACACCTTACGCCATTTTGGGGTTTCGGTGATCAGGATTTCACGACTCGTGAAGACAAGTGTTCTTTCCCTTTGGTTTCCCGGGTGCCAAAATGCCGAAACATCGATCGACAGCCACGTGTCCCTCCGATGGACAATCCAGGTGCTTCCATGGATTATGGGGTCTACAGTTCTAATTTCTTCATTCCTTGCAAGGGTAAAAAGGGTCATGGCATTAATGCCTACGTCTCTTCCTCAAATCTAACGGTCATTACAGACCCTGGATCCTCCGAAAGGATCACGTTCATGCATTGCTTGCAAAGGCGGAGAGGGGTCGAGGTACTATCGTCTACGTTCCTTCCCCACATATAATGATTGTTACCAACCTTGGATCCTCCGAAAGGATCTCATTCATTAATCGAAACTTAACCACACACTAACATTTCGGGAGTTCGCAAGTCACGATTTCAGGACTTGCGAGCACAAGGGGAATATGCCCTTCGGTATTTTGGGTACCGAAATGACGAAGTGTCGAACAGGTTTCGATCGGAAATTCACCCCCTGAGCTATTCCTTGGCCAATATGAACACTTCTCATAATACCATAGTCTTATTCCCTTCAGGACTTATCAATACGAGAGCCCGACCTCTTGTCAACAGAATTCCTGAATTCTCGATTTCTGATTTCCCGAAGTGGGTGATCTTGCGACACATGGCCTTCCTTAATCAGACAATCTAGGTCTATTTCGGGACTTTCACCCCTGTTCATGAGGGCTTAACCCTCATGCATCTCCTGAAAAATCCAACGACTATCGAGTTTTCTAACTAAGATCTGACGTTTCAGATTGGTCCCATGTTGTGCACTCTCCCACTGCTCCCTGGACGTGGAAAAACCAACGGTCCAGATACTCCCATGGACCTTGGGGATCTACGGTCCTAATTTCCTTGCTACTCATGAAGATAAAGGAAAAGGGTTAAGGCATGTAACGCCCTCGTTTCTTCCCCCAACCTAATGGTCGTGAATGACCGCAAATATTCCGATGGGATCTCGTCCGTCGATTGATACTTATCCCTACATTGCTATTTTGGGATTTCAAGAGGATCATTCTTCCTCGTACAGGGTTACTAAAACTTGCGCCTTCAAATCCTTTTCTAGGTTCTTGGTAAGCTTTTTTAAGAAGGGTATCTTTGTAGAGAGATCTATTCCGGGTATTCCTAGGAACGAATAAGGACATAGATTTCCCCAAAAGCAGACTTGAAGTCCAAATTAATACAATATGCGTATATATACAAATCTATCTATAAAATAAGCCATATGTGGTCCTTTCAGTAAAAGAATGCAACTACCATTTCTGATCAAAACACCACATAGACAGTCTTGTACTGAAACCATTCACCATTTCAAAACTTATGAGCATAAATGTCATAATATACATTTCAATATGCAAGAAGTAAAACACTTATCAGAAAAACACCAGAGGTGATGCAACTGCTAAGAGGGGTGCTCGTTTCCACCCAACCGTAGGCTCAGCGACTCCCAATGGATTTCCCACTAGCCACCCCCAAGCTAAGACCATGATGTTGTGAGACTACGTCTTTGTTTGCCAGTGACCAAGAAAAAGGGTTACTCTCCCTCTTCTCTGCTATCACTCACTCTGTATTTTTCCAGAGTTCTTCTTCCTTCCCTCTCACCTGTCCCTGATCGCCCACACTTCCTACCTTTTCTCTCTTCGTCGAGGTTGCGTATGGCATGACTTTCCTCGCAGTGGTTAGGTCTGAGGACTCTACGGATGGGCAGTTACACCCATCCCTCATTACTCATGAGGAGCCCTTTTCCTAACAACCTGATGAGTCATTTAATTCAGGGTCAGCGAGCCGCTCTTGGTTCTCCGGGCCAATGAAGTCCAAATACGGTATTGGTTTCGATGGAAGTTAATGCCACCATTCCAGGTGCCTTCCACCACCTTTCTTCAGCCATCGTGGTCTCTTTTTCAGCATATCCCCTCTCAACGGTCCTGCAATATATATATATTCATAATATTATTCACATTCATCGACCTTTTTCACAAGGTCCATTCACATCGCACATTCACATTTTTTAGTTTGCCACAATACTTGGCCAGTATAGTTATTTTTACAGACTGGGGGAAATAGGGTGTTACAACAAACATCCAAGACTAACAAAAAATAGATAGCATGGATATTTGGATGATATAATCGAGTGTGACTTCAAATATTTCAAGATAATTTTGTTTGAGGTCAAATGGTATCATTTACGGATAAATGAACGTGATCCTGAAAGAACTGTTATTCAACATGATAATGGTTTTACCATGGTTAATACAAGGACATTTGAGCCAGGTCTAGAAAGTTATGTTCCTCCCAGCCAATGTGAGTAGGTATTCTATTGCGAGGTTCCCAGTAAACTAGGTTGATCATTTGTTGTTAGATATGATCCAAGAGGAAGGCCTGTAAAGTATAATGTACCGGAAGAAGATGATATTCAAGAACTAGAAGGTGATATAGAGGAACATGAGGAGTTAGACTGTGTATCGTCAGATGACAAAGTCAAATAAGTTGATTGACCATATGATGTAGATGATAATGTTCTCAATGACGTTATATTTGATGATGATATTATCGAAGATTATGATAGTATTGACTATGATGTTGATATGGCCAATCCATTCGACAATGATTCTGAAATACCAGATGATGATACAGAATATGATGAGTTGGATGAAGAAGAAGATCAATGATATTCTTACATGTGGTGAGTGATTTGTACTATAGATCTCTTATGTTTTTTTTCTTTCATGTAATCTTAGTGTCATTTTTAATTATAGTTGTTGAATCTAGATAGATTAGGTATTGAGGAATTTTAGAGTGATGTGAGGGGGGAGGCATAATTAGAGCTTCCACCTTCACCTAGTTTCCCCTATTTAGTAGAGAATGAACTATTCTTGAAACCAAGAGTAGCTCATGAAAAACGAGGTTTATAGCATAGTTGAAATTTGACTCATCATCGCCACCCCCTATTTTTCAGGGGGTTCGGGGGAAACGCCCCAAATCCAAATTCCATTTGTCTGTCTCCCATTAAGGAGGCTAATAACTTCTCTTCCTATCATTTCCAACTACAAGTATCCCTTGGAAACATAAGAAAAAAGTGCAATCAAGTGAACATAATCCTTAGAACCATAAACCATAATTTAGTGGAGTCATCGAAAGTTGCCCCTAATCTTAGTCGTCAGCCTTCATGAAAATTATCACGCAACGATCATTATATCAGAATGTTGGAGGCATGTGGTCATTGGGATCATGAGGCTTTATCTCCTTCACTATATTATAGCATGTTTTATTCTTTTTAAATCTTTATGTAATATGAAAAAAACAAAAAAATCAAAAGACATAAAAAAGAAAAGCAGGGGGGTGGTGTAATTTATATCTCTATGATTTAGTAATTAGGTGGCATCTGTAAGTTTTGTTTACCTTAAAAAAATAACCTATTTTGATTCAATTGTGTTTTATTATTGTCATGGGATGTGTACCATGTGTTATCTCTCCAAGAGTCCTTCTCAGGTTGTAGCTTGAAGAAGCCTGGTAACTTAAAATGTTTCAAAAGTCAATAATCAAATAAGTAATTGAACTGGTGGGTGAACAAAGTCTATATCTATCAACCAGAACACATATGTGATGGGATGAATAAAAATAGCACATATTACTTGTTAAATAAATGTTTATGAGTTGACCAATGAGATGACATTCATTTGCAACTAGACAAACTTAGATAACAGTAATCATTTACAAATTGCAAGTTTTAATCAAAACTTACTAAATCAATATAAATAGTTTTCTTTTGAGAAGCAGATAAAGAAAGCACGTACACTTTTTTTTTTTGTTTTCTCTTTATAAATCTAAGTAATATTGAATTTAATAAACTATGAAACATAGATATATAGGTAGTCAAAAGCTATATAGATATATAACTAGACAAAATTAGATAACAATAATCATTCAAAACACGGGAAAAGAGAGAAGATGGCAATCTGACATTAATAGTGAAATGAGCTTGTGATTTGTATTATATAAAAGGTCTCGGTACAAAAAACAACATGGTATATTCTCTAGACTCAAACCATCATTCTATAAAATTGATAGACTTTATATCCTTTACAAGAAGTTTCAGATCTTGAGAAATTGGATCTGAAATACTAATAATAGAAAATTGTTACAAAAAATCTTTCAAAAAGTATGGATCTAGTCCATTTCTAGAATTCGATTTGTCTTCAATCCTCTAAGTCTTCCACAGTTGCATGAAGGTCTTGATGTATGATGACAAGGCTGGTGTCTTTCTTCAACAGTTGGATATGTTCCTCAACAGTTGTAAGCAGTCTTCAATATGATAGGCTAATCATCAACCTAGATACCTTGTTTAATGCCTCAAAACTCTGAAACAAGATGCCAAAATGTATGGAGCAATTTTTTTGAGATTAATTTATGCTTCATCACTGAAAATCCCCTTTTCTCGAGCGCCAGATCTTCAAAATCCGTTTCCAATAGTTTCAACGGATCTTTTGCCATGAAAAATGCGAGTTAGTTGTCGAAAGCCATGATTTTCGGTGGCTAACTATGTGTTGTTATGCTGATTATGCCACTGAAAAACTTGTGTTTGTTAAAAAGATAAAAACTTCAAAAATGAGTCTTTTCCTTGATTATTTGGACTGATCCACTTGCAAATATTGGGCAACCTCTGCAAAGACATGCAAATCTGGGTGTGTAGCTATTTTAGCCTTCAACTTTTTGATATTTTTCTTCAAATGCTTAGCAAACCAAAATAGTTGGTGATTATCCTTTATGATCCTCTTCTTCTTCTTCTTTTCGTTTACACTTTCAAGTGCCAATATTTCCAAGGTTGCATTGGTTTCTGCAAAATTCTTTGATAGAGTCTCATATCTAGCTTTTACCACCCTCTCTATCACTTCCTGCTGTGCTATTTTCTCTTTGAGTTTCTTAATCTTTTGTGATTTGCTAGATTTTCTCTTGCTTGATGTTTCTCCTTCGTTATAACCCTTGAACATCTCAGTTTCTAGTGCTTTCTCCATAGAAAATTCTATGTTTTGGTGAGCAGGGACCTCTTCTTTGTTTGGCATAGAATCAGATTTTGAGTAGGGTAAGTTAAGCACATTTGCTTGCTTGGTCTGCTAAGTTGAATCTTTCTCTGTAGCTTCCTTGAAAACCAATTTCTTCTTTGCCTTCTTGACTTTTGAGATGGATGTTGGTTCTTCTGAGAGGTCAAGGGTGATGTCTCTCCTCGTCTTTAGATTGCTCTGAGGATTTGGTAACCATTTTCTTGATTTCCTCTTGCCTTTATTAGGTTGATTGTCTAACTCAAAACCTCCCCAAAATAGTAAGTGTTCCCATGTTCTTTCTTTCTTCCTTAATTCTTCTACAAGAATCATTTTGATCAAACCAAAATGAGACAAGGTGTTATGGATATGGTCAGGTTCAGCTTGGACTTTGTGTGACATCTTTTTCAAGCTCTTGTGAAAATAATATGGTATATTGAGAGGAACCTTTCCTGTAAAGTGGTCCATAAGTTTGAAGTGGTATAACATGGCCCTATCATACCTTCCCTTTGTAGTTATATACAATTGTATGGCTTTGAGAAGAGTCTACCACTTCTCCTCCAGATGAGAAATGGGGATATACCTATTCCAAATGATGTCTTGGAATTCAGGCTTTAAATAAGGTCTAAACTCCAGATTCTTGGTGACTGTGGTTTTGAACCATTTTTTCCCTGTTCTTGGCATGCCTGTAGCAGAGGCTATGGCTACTTCATCAACTTGTATCTCCAAAGGGCCAACTGTGGCTTTGTTTCCATCATAATATTTTACAAAGGCTTCTGTGATACCTTGGTGGTAACCCTCTTGTAGATTTTCCACATAAGTGAGACAACCTGCATCTGAGAAATACTGATGAATCTCTAAATGATATTGTAAACATTGAATGTTGTCTAACTCCTTCCTGAGAGGTGGACCACCTCGTTTCTTACCCATCTGCAAAACAAAAGATAACCTGTAGAAACCTGAAACAGATAAATTATCAATCGAAATAACCTGTTGGCAATGAAGAATAAACTCTGTATGATCAACTGGTGGAGGAGAAACGTTGTTTATAGGCATTCAAAACTCATGGAATTTGAATTTGAATGATGACCATAATGTTGATGTAGACAAGATCTGACAACAGGCTGTAAAACTGAATTCAGAATGATTATTCCATAACTGGTGGTAAGGTCATGTAAGCACACTAATCTCCCATAAAAATGGTCATCCTCCCTTTATGACATGTGTACTTCCTTTTCTCTTTCGAACTCCTGAAGATGTCGTGCCCAAAACCGCTTTTGTACTTTTTGTGGCTCCTTCTTGTTTCCAAAAGTCGCATTTTCAATCATAAGCTTGACTTTTCAGTGGCTCCTTCTTGTTTCCAAAAGTCACATTTGTCACCAGAAGCTTGACTTTTCAGTGGCTCCTTCTCAACTTTAAAAAAATGGTTAGCCGCCAAAAAGACTTTTCTTTGATTTTTGAAAGCAATAAACTACAAATCGATTTATTTTGGAATTTCTCACTTATTCCCTTTGCTTTGAGACATTAAACCACAAAAAATTAAAAATGACACTTATTCATGACTATTCTATCACCTAAAAATCAAATAAAATGACAATTTTATTTTAGGATATAACACCATGATTTTGAGTTTTCACTTCTATGATTGGTTATTCTTCTAGTCTTTATGGAACACCCTTCAATGTCTCTTGAATTATTGGTGTATATAATTGGTCCCTTTTGGTGTCGATTGTTTCCTAGCTCATCATTAGGTCATGCTTATGTTAAAGGGAAGTTTGTAGCTTGCGTTGGACATTTCTCAAATATCTTTACCATCCATATCAACCTTCCCAGTGCCAAGTTGTACTTAGTGGTTTGTTCTCTCAAAGTTATTGTCCAAGACCTCAATTCATGTTCCTAATATTATTCCTCACCAATTGATGAGAGATACCTCAATGCCTTCCTTTTAGAGAATATCTTCCTATAAAATTCAACTCATTATTTTGGGAAGTAGATTTAGAGACATTTGCAGTAACTTGGGGCATCATCAATGGTAGGTTCCATCACATGTGATAGTGGGTATAGATGAATGACACCTGATCGATTAAGTCTCCTAAGTGTTTGCCATCATATCGTATGTTCACAATTTATAGAATGTAATTTGTACACTTGTTATCACCTTGTCAATTAAAACAAGAGTTCTTAGGAAAGTCTTAGGTCTTTGAGGAAAATACATTAATAATACATGGCAATAGGATGGGGAAAAATGGTAATCTAGGGTTTCATCATATTATTATATAAATCAAGGTATTAGTCACATTTGATATGTAAAGAAAACATACAAGTGTTCCACATTTTTCTCTAGTTCCTCAAAGAGATGATACAAAATACAAGGAGGGAAACCATTAGCCTAATCCCATCATGGGATTGTAAAAATACTCATTTGTGATCAATTATAAAGACACCCACACACAGTTTCATGATATAGAATCCTATTACTGAGTGATGAATAGTTTACAACCCTATAAATTATTAGAGATGTGGACACACACCCTACATTAGAGATAAGAAATAAAAATGAGTGTGGACAAGGTTGGCACTAGCACTAAAAAGAAGAGAACAATAGTGAAGAGAATAAAGCAGGGAGAACATGGGACTCAATGTATAGAAATTAAGGATATAGTTGAATATATTGCTACCACATTATTGGATGTAGGGGGATCATCCCATATAAACCCCCAAACTATGGATCAGAAAAGCACAATAGTGGTAAGAAATATAAAAATAAATAATCCAAGATCTAGGACAAGAGCCCATGTAGCCAAGAAAGAAAGAACTCATTCACCTAGCCCTACACCAAGCATGGAAGATACCTAAGATCTTACTAGTATGGGAATCGTTGGGACAAGTACATATGACTTACTATATATACTCAAGGAAGTGAAGGTATAAATCATGAAGTGAAGAACTATAGCTGAATACAATAGAGAAGTAGTTATCCCATTAGCATAGCGTGAGAAAGTAATTTCCAATCTATGAGAAATATATCATATTTTAAAATTGAAACATATGGATATGATCAAGCAATCGAAGAATCAAAATTTAACCTTAAGAGCGTTATAAGAGAAGCAGAAACATGAGACTGAAACAAGAGTTGAAAAAATTGTGATCTTTGATAGCTCCATTTCTAAGGCTACATAAATTGTAGAAGAGATGTTGTCATGTCAATATCCCTCTATAACTTATACATTATACATGAGAGAAAAATATTTGTATAAGTTTTGAATGCAAAAAATTGATGGATATGTGCCCTTCCAAATGGATTACCAAAGAGACTTTACTAAAATTTATCCCAAACGCCATGATAAGTAGAAACAAATTGTAGAAAAAATTGATGTGTGAATTCTACCCAAACAATTATGTTTTTCCTCATCCATTGAAGTGGTCTCCCAACCCTTATGTATCCCCATGCAAGCCCAAATATACAGAGAAGAGGAGATCGACATTAGCTTGTGGGTAAGGGATAAAAAAACTAAGCCTAAAGATCTATTGAGAAACTATGCCCAAATGGATTCAGATGTAGAATTTATTCTAGTTCTAGAGGAGAAGTAGAAGGAATCCATAATGCAATACTAAAGCACCATGAAGAACTCTAGGGATAGGGTATTACAATTATGCTAAAATAGGAGGGAGAAGTTAACCCCTGCACTCAAGATAGAAAAGCCTCACTTTCCACATGGTCTAAAATATACCCTATATATATCATAGCTATATGTGGAAACTATAAATAATATTAAGATAAATCGGATTGGCCTAAGGTTCAAGTTCCCCCTTCTCCTACATTTCACTCCATCATGGAAATCTATAGGAGAGATAGACATAGAGATGGAAAAAAAGAGATGGAGTACAATGGAAAATGAAGTAGGGTATCATGACCAAGATGCCATTACACATTTTAAGGAATATAAACTTAGAGAGATATGTAGAGAGTATAAGCTTGATGATGAGGGGCGATCCAAGCACAATACCAATTTTGAAGTTGTTTCTTTTTTTTGTACAGATACATGAAAAATTTCAGTTGGTGGGTATGATGGACCCCTAGATTCAAAAACAAAGAATTCCCCTTGCCATTGGATAGCAGGTTACGCTGTGTTGAAGTTGGGGCCTCTGGTTCCTTCTTTCCATATGAATTCAAAAATGAAGAAGCCCCTTGCCACTGGATAGCAGGTTACACCGTGTTGAAGTTGGGGCCTCCAGTTCCTCTGGATCTAATCATCCGTAGTTTTTGTCGATGGCCATAGCCCCATAAACTGGCCTACTAACCCTCTTTCTGCTAATTCCAGGGTGATCTTGATGGGTTGTTCCTTTGGCAATGCTATTTCTGGGATAGAATCTAATTTCTTGATGAATTTTGGGACTTCAGGGGGGGGGGGATTTTCTTACCTTGGTTGTTGATGAGCTTCCTGAAAGCATCAACAACAGAGAATGGAGGGGGGGGAGCCGACTCCCCACCCCCATGCACACTCATGGTGACTTTGCTTGAATTCTCTTATCATTGTAGCTCCTCCAAACCCTAGCTTCGTGACTTTTTTGTGTTCTAGTTAAAACAACCTTTGTTAAAAATAACTGAAGATTTACTTGTTCTTTATGTTAACCAAATTATGCAAATCCTTTTTCAAT
>JASDQU010099830.1:219218-231554 GCA_032191745.1 Picea mariana
TAGAACCAAGTGTCATTTAGATTCCCAAATAGCCAGTGTTGTATGTTGGATATGAAATGCATTGGTTTCATGCTTTGTTCCTTATTTTTTCTAGCTGATTTTAGGTTTCATGCTTTGTCCCTTATTTTTTCTGAACATGTTGTATAATTTTCATTACAAATACTTAAATATATACCAAATTATTTGAATAGATTTGTATATTGTACAAGTATAATGTTTCAATGGATTTGTTGTAATAGGTAATTACAATGTCAACTCCAGATGAGAAAAGAGAGCTTGTTATGTTAAAGCAGCAAATGGTGATTCATGGTGATGGGAAATGTTATTTCCCTTGTTGTGAATGCAGGTTTTTTAATGGAAGAAGACTACCTTTAAAAATAGTTGAAAAACATTGTAGGGAGAATGGGCACGTTGAAGGGGGCAATGAATATCGTCCCATGGTAAGTAATTAGTTATTATAGATCTTTAAGGGTATTATACATTAATTGTTTTTTTTTTTTTTAATTTATCTTTCAAAATAATATTTGTGATATACTCTAACTGTATTTTATTGCTTCTATTGTTTTTATTAAAGAAAAATCATCCTAAGAATGTGATGTTGCCTAGCAGGAGACGTTTTCATAGAGATAATACTGAAGAACAAGCCGAACTTAATCGTGTGGATAATGATGATCACATTATTCCTATGGAAAATGATGATATTAATAATACAATTAATGATGATGGGACAAATAGATTGATACAAGAAATTTATAATGCTACAATGGATTATGATGTCAACTTCGAGGAGGACAACTTGCAGGATGATAATGATGACAGTGATGAGGACAATGATGATGAATATATTTTGGTTAAACCTATCCTTCAAAATGCCACTGAATCCCTATATCAAGGCACACAAAAAAGTGTAATCTCTGTTGTAATGTTGTTGGTGAACTTGAAGGTATCAAATGGTTTTTCAAACACATGTATGACACAGATCCTAAGGTAAGAGACATAATTTTACAGTTTTATGAAATTTTCAACTTTTATTTTATTTTATTTTTAGTGTCAATTGATGTCTAAATTAAGGATGCAATATTTATAATGATTAATGTAATTTTAATTATTAATTTTTTTTTTGTATATTGTTGTTGTAGGTTGGTAGGTGAATATTTATTACCATCACCAAATAAGTTACCTTGCACATATCGAGAATTATCTGCCATTATGAAAGAAATTGGAATGGAATATTATGCTATTGATGCATGCCCCAATATTGATCACATCATATATTATGGACAATATACATCTGAATCGAATTGTCCACAATGTCAAATCAGTAGATATCGAACTGATCAGTTAACAAAAAAGGTGCCTCACAAGGTTCATCGCTATATTCCCATAATTCCATGCCTACAATGACTATTTAGATGTCGGAACATAACACAGTTTATGGATTACCATGCAGGGAACAGAAGTGAAGATGATGTTCTTCGAATGCCTGCAGATGGTTCTTTATATAAAAATATCGAAGAAAGATGGCCAATCTTTAAAGAAGAACCTCATAATGTTAGGATTTCATTGGTAGTTGATGGTGTAAGTGAGCTTAGGTCTATCTACTCGGTGTGGCATGTTTTTTTTATAAACAATAACCTTCCTCCTTCTATGTCAATAAAGAGAGAGCACACAATGTTGGCAATGATTGTTCCATGTATATTTTTATAATGATATTGTTTTTTTAATGTTTAACATTTCATTTGTCTTGTTCATTGCACAATTTCATATATGTATACAAGGTGTAGTAATTATGTGTGTTTTTTAACCATTTAGGTAAGTACCAAGTGAAATATATGAATTTATATATTGAGCCTCTTATCGATGAGCTATTAAAGTTATGGGACAACATCACTATGTACGACATCTCTAGACCAATAGGTCAAAGAGGATTTCAATTCCATGGGATTATTACATGGACAATTCATGATGCACTGAGACTAACACATTTTTGTGATATGTAACATACTATTGCACTTAAATAAGTTAGATGTTGATAATATTATAATGTTTGTTTTTTAAATAATTGCTTGTTATATAACTAATGTTGCCATTGATGCGTATCTTCTAGGTCTTCAAACAAAGGGTAAATTTGCATGGCCAGTTTGTGGTCCTAGGATGATATCTCATCATTCAAGAAGTTTAGGAAAGGAGATGTTTGATGAATATAGGAACTTTCTCGCTTAGAACCATAGGTATCGAAATACTGATAAACATCTTTTCAATGGGAAAGAGGAGAGTGGGATAAAACCATGAAGAATGACACCACACCTATGGAAGTTGGAATATAACAGATCAAATCGTTAATGTAAGTCAATATTCATCATCGTATGCAATATATTACATTTTTTAATTGTGTTGAATTCTCATGTCTACTGTGTATAATCTAACAATTATTGTGTTAATTTTATTTATGTAGCATATTGTTGGTCGCCAAGGAATTGATCTTCTTTCATGAGGAATGAAAAGTTTCCCCAAACAATTCAGTAGGTTTCCCTACTATGAGAATCTAGAAATAATTCATTTATTCGACACAATGCATATTGGGAAGAACGTAACATAAATTTTGTGGAGAATCTTAGATGGAAGGCATCACAAAGATAAAAATTCTAAAAATTGTAGTGACATTCAAGAAGCCAATCATGAAATGCTAAATATTATTGATTTAAATAGAACTAATGGAGTCGATCGAAATATCCTCCCATCTTTTTTTAAAGAATATTAAAGCAATGTTGTAAAAGAGCTCATTCGAAAAATTATATTTCCAACAAGATTTTCTTCAAACATAAAGAATATATTAACAAAGAAAGGTGAATTTGGCGGGTTAAAAACTCATGATTGGCATACCTTCATCAAGGTAATTTCTTTCATATATTTGTTATGTATTGGTAAGAATCAATGTAATATTTTTAAATTTTGTAAATATATTATTAATATGAAATCAGAGATTTATTAATGTGTCATTGTTTTGTTACAGTATGTGCTACCTCTATCTTTTCCCGACAGCTTTGACAACAATGTAAAACAAGTTATATATGACCTTGGAAAATACATAAGGTAAATAACAATAGATGAATTACATATTATTATTTATATGTAATAAAAATGTTGTAGAAGTTGTTGATGACATGTGTTTTACTTGTAATATTCATGTATACAATATTGTCTTTGTTGAAACCTATTTTGTTCTCATAACATTTGTAGGTGGTTGTCATCTAAAGAAATCCATAAGGAAGATATAAAATATTGGAAGAGAGAAATTCCTCATTTAATGTGTGCAATGCAAAAGTATCTACCTCCAACATTTTTCAATGCACAAGAACACTACCTCATACACCAGGTTGAGGAGATTGAATTGTGTGGACCTATACACACAAGGTCAATGTGGATGGTGGAGAGACACCTGAAGTCATTGAAGGCTTTAGTTAGAAAAAGAGAATGTCCTAAGGGTTCTATGGTGGAGGGGTATATGGTATATCAAACGTTAGTGTATATTAGCGATTATCTTCCTCATTTAGGGAGGAAAATTAATATGCATTGCATTTGGGGTGTCAATAACATCAAAATATATGAAGTGGAGGTCTTGGTCGGGAATGGTAAAATGAGGAAAGTGAAAGGTATTATATTATTTGTTTTTTATCTATATTGTATTTCTTCAATTTATATTATACCTCCATCAATTATTATTATTCATTATTCTTACTAATATATATATTTTTTATTGCAGTTGGTTGAGTGTGGGATGCACTAAATTTATACATTTCTAACAATCTTGACTGGATGAAGCTATGGATAGAACAATGTGAACAACATGATGGTAGGTTATCATGGGAAGGGGTGGCTACATTAATTAAAAGATCTCATCGTAATGAAGATCACAATCTTATGCAGAGGGAGATTGATTTAGCATATGGTTTAAAAGATAAACAGGTAAGCATACAAAATTTTACCCACACTTTCTATTATTATACAAAATGTTAACGTATTATTTTTTAATATTTATTAAGTTTAAATACGTTTATTAATTATTAATTTATTTTGTACTTGTTGGGAATATTGTAGTTGAAGAACCACAAAGCTATGTGGTATAATGGTCGAAAATTTCGTGTCAAAATCGTGGATGACATGAAGAAAACCATAGATTCAGGGATAACTACAGTGTTTCAAGTCACTACTTTTTCTTCTAGAAGTGACAAACATCCAGGACTAACATAAAATAGATATTATGGATATTTGGATGATATAATCGAGTGTGAATTCAAATCCTTCAAGATAATTCTATTTGAGGTCAAATGGTAACGTTTACGGATAAATGAACGTGACCTTAAAAGAATTGTTATTCAACATGATAATGGTTTTACCGTGGTAAATACAAGGACATTTGAGCCGGGTCTAGAAAGTTATGTTCTTCCCAACCAATGTGAGCAGGTATTCTATTGTGAGGTTCCCGGTAAACCAGGTTGGTCGTTTGTTGTTAAATATGTTCCAAGAGGAAGTCATGTAAAGTATAATGTACTAGAAGAAGATGATATTCAAGAACTAGAAGGTGATACAAAGGAACATGAGGAGGTAGACCATGTATCGTCATATGACGAAGTCGAAGAAGTTGATCGACCATATGATGTAGATGATAATGTTCTCGATGACGCTATATCTGATGATGATATTATCAAAAATTATGATAGTACTGATGATGATGTTGATATGGACAATCCATTTGACGATGATTCTGAAATACTAGATGATGATACAAAATATGATGAGTTGGATGAATAAGAAGATCAATGATATTCCTACATGTTGTGAGTGATTTTTACAATAGATCTTTCTTTTTTTTTCTTTCATGTAATCTTAGTGTCGTTTTTAATTATAGTTGTTGAATCTAGATAGATTAGGTATTGGGGAAATTGAGAGTGATGTGAAGGGGTGGGGCATAATTAGAGATTCCACCTTCACGTGGTTTTCCCTGTTTAGTAGAGAATGAGATATTCTCAAAACCAAGAGAAGCTCATGAAAAATAAGGTTTATAGCATAGTTGAAATTTGACTCATCATCCCCACCCCCCATTTTTCAGGGGGTTCAGGGGCAACGCCCCCGATCCAAATTACAATTGTCCATCTCCCATTGAGGAGGCTAATAACTTGTCTTCCTATCATTGCCAACTACAAGTATCTCTTGGAAACATAAGAAAAAAGTGAAATCAAGTGAACATAATCCTTAGAACCATAAACCCTAATTTAATGGAGTCATTGAAAGTTTCCCCTAGTCTTAGTTGTCACCTTTCATGACAGTTGTCATGCAAAAATCATTATATCAGAATTTTGGAGGCATGTGGTCATTGGTATCATGAGACTTTATCTCCTTCACTATATTCTATCATTTTTTATTCTTTTTAAATCTTTATGTAATATGAAAAAGACAGAAAAATCAAAAGACATAAAAAAGAAAAGCAGGGGGGTGGTGTAATTTATATCTCTATGATTTAGTAATTAGGCAGCATATGTAAGTTTTGTTTCTCTTGAAAAAATAAMCTATTTTGATTCAATTGGTTTTTAGTATTGTCGTGGGAGATGTACCATGTTTTATCTCTCCAGGAATCCTTCTCAGGTCGTAGCTTGAAGAAGCCTGGTAACTTAAAATGTTTCAAAAGTCAATAATCARATAAGTAATTGAACTGGTGGGTGAATAAAGTCTATATCTATCAACCGGAACAGATATGTGATGGGATGAATAAAGATAGAACATATTACTTGTTAAATCAATGTTTATGAGTTGACCAATGAGATGCCAGTCACTTGCAACTAGACAAACTTAGATAACAGTAATCATTTACAAATTGCAAGTTTTAATCGAAACTCACTAAATCAATATAAATAGTTTTCTTTTGAGAAGAAGATAAAGAAAGCACATACACATATTTTGTTTGTTTTCTCTTTATAAATATAACTAATCTTGAATTCAATAAACTATGAAACATAGATATATAGGTAATCAAAATCTAATCTAAACATTATGGTTTCATTAATATGTAAATGACAGAAACTAGAAAAACAAAGAAGCTAACTTGTTTGTTAGTTCGTGAGGTGTATCCAAGCATCTGTATGAATGAAGAACACCCAACTACCACACCCAAGAGAGAAATATGCAATGAACTTTGTGACTGTTCTAAATAAATTTAAAACATGTATTGACAGTTGAGATTTAATGACAGAGGAGGAAACACGAATATAACCCTGTGATATTATAATTGCACATAATTACAACAAGATAAATATGGAAGTAACTTATGCATTTCATCATTGAAGTAAAATTAAAAGACAAATCCAATCATTCTAATTGGAGATATGATCACAATATTTATATTTAGAGAAGAAAATTATAGACGATATTTATAATATAAATATCCCGAACATCATAGATCATTAAGTCTAAAGCTATCAGACCTATTAATGTATTAGGATTAACAAAACACAAATGGAAACATCATTAACAAAAGGCTAAAGACAAAATGCATATATGTTGTTTCATTAAGTCTTGAATCACTCGTCCATAACCAGATGAGACAATGCTTTCAAAAGTCAATAATCAGATAAGTAATTGAACTGGTGGGTGAAGAAAGTCTATATCTATCAACCAGAACACATATGTCATGGGATGAATAAATATAGCACATATTACTTGTTAAATCAATGTTTATGAGTTGACCAATGAGATGACAGTCATTTGCAACTAGACAAACTTAGATAACAATAATCATTCAAAACACAGGAAAAGAGAGAAGATGACAATCTGACATTAACGGTGAAAAGAACTTGTGATCTGAGGTCTCAGTACAAAAAACAACATGGTATAGTCTCCAGACTCGAACCATCAGTCTATAAAATTGATAGGCTTTATAGCCTTTACAAGCAGTTTCAGATCCTAAGAATTTGGATCTGAACTACTAATAATAGAAAATTGTTACAAAAAATCTTTCAAAAAGTATGGATCTAGTCCATTTCTAGAATTCAATTTGTCTTCAATCCTCTAAGTCTTCGAAAATTGCATAAAGGTCCTAATGTATGATGACAAGTCTAGTGTCTTTCTTCAATAGCTAAATATGTTCCTCAACAACTGTAAGTAGTCTTCAATAATGATAGGCTAATCATCAACCTAGCTACCTTGTTTAATGCATCAAAACTCTGAAACAAGATGCTAAAATGTATGGAACAATTTGTTTGAGATTACTTTATTCTTCATTACCAACAATCCCCTTTTCTTGAGCGTCATATCTTCAAAATCTATTTCCAATAGTTTCAGCAACTCTTTTTCCCTGAAAAATGTGAGTTAGTCGCTGAAAGCCCTGATTTTCAGTGGCTAACTATGTGTTGTTATGTTGATTATGCCACCGAAAAGCATGTGTTTGTTAAAAAGATAAAAACTTCAAAAATGAGTCCTTTCCTTGATTATTTGGACTGATCCACTTGCAAATCTTGACAAACCTCTGCCAGGACATGCAAATTTGGGTGTGTAGCTATTTTATCCCTCAACTTTTTGATATTTTTCTTCAAATACTTAGAAAACCAAAATAGCTAGTAATTATCCTTTATGATCCTCTTCTTCTTCTTATTTTCCTTTACACTTTCAATTGTCAATCTTTCCAAGGTTGCATTGGTTTCTACAAAATTCTTTGATAGAGTCTCATATGTGGCCTTTATCACCCTCTCTATCACTTCTTGTTGTTCTATTTTCTCTTTGAGTTTCTTAATATTCTATGATTTGCTAGATTTTATCTTGCTTGATGTTTTCGCTTCCTCATAACCTGTGAACCTCTCAGTTTCTAGTGCTTTCTCCATAGAAATTTCTATGTTCTGATCAACATGGACCTCTTCTTTGTTTGGCTCAGAATAAGATTCTTAGTAGGGTAAGTTAAGCACATTTTCTTGCTTGGTCTGTTGAGTTGAATCTTTCTCTGCAGCTTCCTTGAAAACCAATTTCTTCTTTGACTTCTTGACTTTTGAGCTAGATGCTGGTTCTTCTAAGAGGTCAAGGGTGATGGCTCTCCTCCTCCTTAGACTGCTTTGAGGAGTTGGTATTTTTTTTCTTGATTTTCTCTTGCCTTTATCAGGTTGAGTTTCTAACTCAAAACCTCCCCAAAATAGGAAGTGTTCCCATGTTTTTTCTTTCTTCCTTGATTCTTCTACAAGAATCATTTTTATCAAACCAAAATGAAACAAGGTGTTCTAGATATGGTCAGGTTAATTTTGGGCCTTGTGTGACATCTTTGTCAAGCTCTTGTGAAAATAATATGTTAGATTGAGAGGAACCTTTCCTGTAAAGTGGTCCATAAGTTTGAAGTGGTATAACATGGCCCTATCATACCTTCCCTCTGTAGTTATATACAATTGTATGGATTTGAGAAGAGTCTACCACTTCTCCTCCAGATGAGAAATGGGGATATCCCTATTCCAAATGATGTCTTGGAATTCATGCTTTAAATAAGGTCTAAACTCTAGATTCTTAGTGACTATGGTTTTGAACCATTTTTGCCATGTTCTTGGCATGCCTATAGTAGAGGCTATGGCTGCTTCATCAAATTGTATATCCAAAGGGCCAACTATGGCTTTGTTTATATCATAATATTTTGCAAAGGATTCTGTGGTACCCTGGTGGTAACCCTCTTGTATCTTTTCCACATAAGTGAGACAACCTGCATATGAGAAATACTGATGAATCTCTGGATGAGATTGTAAATATTGAATGTTGTCTAACTCCTTCCTGAGAGTGGACCACCTCATTTCTTACCCACTACAAAACAAAAGATAACCTGTAGAAACATGAAACAGAGAAATTACCAATCGAAAGAACCTACTGGCGATGAAGAATAAACTCTGTATGTTCAATTGGTGGAGGAGAAACGTAGTTTATAGGCATTCAAAACTCGTGGAATTTGAATTTGAATGATGCCATAATGTTGATGTAGACAAGATCTGGCAACGAACAGATGAAATTTAATAATGATTAGATAACCCTCAAGACTAATAGGACATCACACCTTAACACGGGCTGTAAAACAGAATTCAAAATGATTATTCCATAATCGGTGATAAGGTCATGTACGCACGCCAATATCCCATAAAAATGGTAATCCTCCCTTTATGACATGTGTACTTCTTTTTCTCTTTCGAACTCCTTAAGAGGCGGTGCCCAAAACCACTTCTGCACTTTCAGTGGCTCCTTGTTGTTTCCAAAAGTCACATTTGCCGCCGGAAGCTTGACTTTTTGGTGGTTCCTTCTTGTTTCCAAAAGTCGCATTTTCCACCGAAAGCTTGAATTTTCAGTGGCTCCTTCTCAACTTCAAAACAATGGTTAGCTGCTGAAAAGACTTTTCTTTGATTTTTGAAAGCAATAAAAAACAAATCGATTTATTTTGGAATTTCTTAGTTATTCCCTTTGCTTGGATACCATAAACTACAAAAAWTTAAAAATGACACTTATTCATGACTATGCTATCACCTAAAAATCAAATAAAATGACAAGTTTATTTTAGGAGATAACACCATGATTTTGAGTTTTCACTTCTATGATTGGTTATTCTTCTAGTCTTTATGGAACACCCTTCAATGTCTCTTGAATTATTCGTGTATACAATTGGTCCCTTTTGGTGTCGATTGTTTCCCAGGTCATCATTAGGTCATGCTTATGTTAAAGGGAAGTTTTTAGCTTGCGTTGGACATTTCTCAAATATATTTACCATCCATATCAACCTTCCCAGTGCCAAGTTGTACTTAGTGGTTTGTTCTCTCAAATTTATTGTCCAAGACCTCAATTCATGTTCCTAATCTTATTTTTCACCAATTGATGATAGATACCTCAATTCCTTCCTTTTAGAGAATATATTCCTATAAAATTAAGCTCATTATTTTGGGAAGTGGATTTAGAGACAATTGTAGTAACTTGGGGCATCATCAGTGGTAGGTTCCATCACATGTGATAGTGGGTATACATGAATGACACATGATCGATTAAGTATCCTAACTGTTTTCCATCATATCATACGTTCACAATTTATAGAATGTAATTTGTACACTTGTTATCACCTTGTCAATTAAAACAAGAGTTCTTAGGAAAGTCTTAGGTCTTTGAGGAAAATACATTAATAATACATGGCAATAGGATGGGGAAAAATGGTAATCTATGGGTCCATCATATTATTATATAAATCAAGGTATTACTCACATTTGATATATAAAGAAAACACATAAGTGTTCCAAATTTTTCTCTAGTGCCTCAAAGAGATGATATAAAATACAAGGAGGGCAAGGAGGGAAACCATTAGCCTAATCCCATCATGGGATTGTAAAACTACTCATTTGTGATCAATTATAAAGACACCCACACACGGTTTCATGATATAGAATCCTATTACTGAGTGATGAATAATTTACAACCCTATAAATTATTATATATGTGGACACACACCCTACATTAGAGATAAGAAATAAAGATGAGTGTGGACAAGGTTGGCACTAGCACTAAAAAGAAGAGAACAATAGTGAAGAGAATAGAGCAGGGAGAACATGGGACTCAATGTATAGAAATTAAGGATATAGTTGAAGATATTGCTACCATATTATTGGATATAGGGGGATCATCCCATATAAACCCCCATCTTCTGGATCAGAAAAGCACAATAGTGGTAAGAAATATAAAAACAAATAATCCAAGATCTAGGACAAGATCCCATGTAGCCAAGAAAGAAAGAACTCATTCACCTAGCCCTACACAAAGCATGAAAGATACCTAAGATATTAATAGTATGGGAATTGTTGGGACAAGTACATATGACCTACTATATATACTCAAGGAAGTGAAGGTATAAATCATGAAGTGAAGAACTATAGCTGAATACACTAGAGAAGTAGTTATCCCATTAGCATAGTGTGAGAAAGTAATTTCCAATCTATGAGAAAAATATCATATTTTAAAATTGTAACATATGGATATGATCAAGCAATCGAAGAATCAAAATTTAACCTTAAGAGTGTTATAAGAGATGTAGAAACATGAGACTGAAACAAGAGTTGAAAATATTGTGATCTTTTATAGCTTCATTTCTAAGGCTACATAAGTTGTAGAAGAGATGTTGTCATGTCAATATCCCTCTACATAAGTTTCGACTGCAAAAAATTGATGGATATGTTCCCTTCCAAATGGATTACCAAAGAGACTTTACTAAAATTTATCCCAAATTCCAGGATAAGTAGAAAAAATTGTAGAAAAAATTGATGTGTGAATTCTACCCAAACAATTATGTTTCTCCTCATCCATTTAAGTGGTCTCCCAACCCTTATGTATCCCCATGCAAGCCCAAATATACAAAGAAGAGGAGATCAATATTAGCTTGTGGGTAAGGGATAAAAAAACTAAGCCTAAAGATCTATTGAGAAACTACGCCCAAATGGATTCAGATGTAGAATTTATTCTAGTTCTAGAGGAGAAGTAGAAGGAATCCATAATGCAATACTAAAGAACCATGAAGAACTCTAGGTATAGGGTGTTACAATTATGCTAAAATAAGAGGGAGAAGTTAACCCATGCACTCAAGAGAGAAGAGCCTCACTTCCCACATGGTATAAAATCTACCCTATATATATCATAGTTATATGTGGAAACTATAAATAATATTAAGATAAATTGGATTGGCCTAAGGTTCAAGTTCCCCCTTCTCCTACACTCCACTCCATCATGGAAATATATAGGAGAGACAAACATAGAGAGGGAAAATAAGAGATGGAGTACAATGGAAAATGAAGTAGGGTATCATGACAAAGATGCCATTACACATTTTAAGGAATATAACCTTATAGAGATATGTAGAGAGTAGAATTCTGATGATGAGGGGCGATCCAAGCACAATACCAATTTTGAAGTTGTTTCTTTTTTTGTACAGATACATGCAAACTTTCAGTTGGTGGGTATGATGGACCCCTATATTCAAAAATGAAGAATTCCCCTTGCTAGTGGATAGCAGGTTACATTGTGTTGAAGTTGGGGCCTCCATTTCCTTCTTTCGATATGAATTCAAAAATGAAGAAGCCCCTTGCCACTAGATAGCAGGTTATGTTGTGTTGAAGTTGGGGCCTCCAGTTCCTCTAGATCCAATCATCCGTAGTTTTTGTTGATGGCCATAGCCCCATAAACTGACCTACTAACCCTCTTTCTACTAATGTTAGGGTGATCTTGATGGATTGTTCCTTTGGAAATGCTATTTCCGAGATAGAATCTAATTTCTTCATGAATTTTGGGACTTTAGGGGGG
>JASDQU010099830.1:240034-262854 GCA_032191745.1 Picea mariana
CACCTTCACATGGTTGGTCTTGTTCAGTAGAGAATGATTTATTCTTGAAACGAAGAGAAGCTCATTCAGGTATTCATCTTTAGTCATTAATTTGTAGATGTTGTTACATCTTTAATTACTATTTTAAAATACAATTAAGTCATGGGATGAATCGCATGATGGAGAGGAGAAACATTGGAGGCACCCCATCACTCAAAGGTATGGATCTTGTTAAGGATTGGTTTAAGGTGATTTTTGGTTGATTTATAAATATCATGGTATTTTGTAATGAATGTGGAGATCAATGATTTTTTTTAGGAAATTTGAATTTAAGAAGACAAAGTTATGTTGACTCCATGAGTGTTAAGGATGCATGACAGTGGGCACAATCCCTAAGGTATGTCTCTCTAGCCAACACTATTGCTAGACTAAATCAATGTAGTACACACTGAATGCGGTGACCCTAAGGTTCATTATCCTCTTCATATGCTTCTTGCTCCTCCTAGGAGGTTCGGACCTCCTAACCTAACCTAGGCTACCCCTACATACCTCGGCCTACCCTAAACCTAACCTACATCCTAAGCCTAGCAATCCTAGACTCTTAGTGGCCTAATGCAAGACATCTAGACCTAATCTCTATAGCTCCCTAAAGCTAGTAAAGCTACTAACTTGGCACTCAATTTAGGACTGACATAACTATTACAAAGACAGTCCCGCCATTTTAATGCTAGATATAGATTCACTCTGACACAGTCCCCCATTCTTGGAAGTTTTGGGGCGATTAATATATCATTTGATTTATTGCAATGTCTAGAACAACATACCATTGTAACTAACTAAAGCCAATAACTTGGATCATGTCCCTTCTAACTAGATTTAGATACTAAGTTCCATATAAGTATGCCTTGCAATTGTTGTTGTCCACATGTTTGTGCGGGTTTGTTCTTTTGGTCACTTCTTTATTAAATATTTCCCTGAGCTAATGATATAGTTGAATCTATGACAAGCACACAATTGTAATTATGTTCCCTATAGTTAAGTGCAACTTATAATCATTTATCATAAATAAGGAAATGATCTTTTTTCTTAAATTTGGATTTGAGTCCTAGTTGATGCCATAATTTAGATTTATGTGTTCTATGGTGATTAATTGTAGCAATGGGAAGAACTTCTCATCATTCAATTGAGTTCAATAATGAGGTGTGTATTTTCTTTGTCCAGACTATGAATAGGATATTTAAAACAATCCAGTATCAAGGTTCCTATTCCATTCCACATGCCCTATGAGTGGAAGGAATGCCCTTTTTAATACTAGAACCTCTTGTCCATCTGATGAATGTGTTCTTTTTTTAACCAATTCTCTCCAAGGTGATATTGTTTGCTTATTATTTCACTGTCTATGTCTACCTTTGGTGTCATCACCTATGTTATCCACTTTTGTTGTAATTTTAGGGTAAGTATAAATAAAATTATATTTTAAGGATGATTCATATTTGCATCCATGAATTGGATATCTACAATTTCAATCTTTGAGTGTGAAAAGTATTCCACTTTGTTTTTCTAAGTGGTGGGTGTGTCGTGTTCAACACTGGTGGTCCCTTCTCCATTATGTTAAAACAGAAGACCTAGTTTCCTTTTGTTTTTGTATATAAGATATCCACCCTTTGTGTCAACACTTCATTTATTTCTTCTACTACCAACACTCTTGCAGTTCCCTCTCTACCTTCTTTTGGTATCCATACTAGAGAATCCCAACTCATTTTATCATGAAAATGTTGGGATACAGGGGATAGATCTTACATGGACCTCTAAAGATGGATCATATTAAGCTAATCACTTCCTTTCTTCTCTCGATCAAAATATTTGGTGGAAATGAGTGGTAGGAAAAGACCTAGGTCACACCAAATACTAGATTGGATGGGCTATGCACTTTTATTTAACCTCCATCTATCAGACCTACCCCCACTAGGATTTTGAGGAGATCTCTTTCTTATCACAATTCATTTTAAACTACAAACCCCATTCATGAAACCAACCTTCAATCGCTAGGTATTTTTAATTTCAACCATGGTTACATAGTCAAGTCCTCTCAAATCTGGACTCTCTCCTAAAGACATTGGCAGGCAATGAATTGACTAATCTACGGTTGGTGACTCACCGGGGAAATAATCTTCTCCCTTCTCTACTTTTAGTACTATTTTTGTAGTGACATCAAGGGCTTCATCTTCTAATGAGGATGAGAATCCTTTTTTCATGTTGCATATGAAATTTCCATTTTGTCATTTCTCTTTTTTAGTAGTTTAACTTATTTTGTTTTAAAATTATCTTCTAGGAGATGCTACTATGATCCCACAATGGGTCACTACTCAGTTGTACTTTTAAGTCCCATTGACCTACCTTTGAGGTCATTAGTGAACATTGATAAAATTATCATATCTTGGTATTCTTACATTTCCCTATTATTGGGTACTTTCATTCATAAAAAGAAAAACTCAGAAGCCAGGTATCCTAACATAAAAAAGGATCAAGAAAATTATTTTTAGTAAATACATAATCATTCATTTGTAAATAAAATATCCATTGCACCTTGAGAAGCTCCCCTAAGGAAAGAAACATGCCATACATTTAGTAAAATGGGGATCAAAATTTTTTGCAGTTATTTATAATATTCATTTAAAGGGAGGCACTACTTAGGTCTAGTTAATAATAAGTTGCTTGTATGTCAGAATTTTGAGAAGATCAAGAATTGCTACTTAGGTGGTGTTGACATTAATAATACACATGCTTGGTTTTAACACAACTTTATTGGAATGGTAAATATTAAAAATGTTTCAAGGAATTTCCTTTGGACACCACTCTTTGTGAAGTTTGTTTTCCATATTCATTAGCAACCTACCCTAACCTAGCCACCACTCTAAACTATTAGATTCCTAGCGCAATATCTCTAGGCCTCTCTCCTACTATCCTAAAAACTCACGTCCATCCTCAGGACTATCTACCATTTGACTGTCCTAAGCTATTTTTGCAGCCCCAACCTACCTAACGTTGACCTATTTTCATACTAGCTCACCCTAGGATATCTCCCCTTTCATGCCTAGGCCATTATCTCCCTAACACAAGGCCATTAACCCTATCTTCTAAACATTTAGATACCCCACGAATACCTCCAAAAACTCTTACTGGAGACTGTCCTGAAGTCTTAATTTAAGACCTTATTCCACTTTGACACACCCCTAAAAACAAACTCACACACCTCATAGTCACTCTACCTAAACCGTCTCCCAAACTCTCCACCCAAAATCATAGTAAAACCTTCAATTATGAATGTGTGAACATAGTCATTCCTAGCCACATTTAATTTGTTTTTGACAGAGATAATTCATGGGGAACATAACCTACAATATGCATACATAAGCAACAATAAAAATCTTAACTTGTGTGCATTTGGAGGGGTTACATATCATTTGCATTTGCATATTTAGGACAAGTAGGACTGATACATATTGAATTGAAGTCAAATAAACAGACCCAAATTTTGATATGTAATGAACTAAGAAGGATACTATTGGATTATTGGATTGACACATATGAAATGTTTTGTGGCTTTGAAATATTGATGTCTTGAAATTGGTTTGATAAAAGTCATAGATACTTCAAAGAAACTTATTGTGCTCTATTAGGCAATTATGTATATCATTAAAACTTAGTCATTGATTGATATTAATAATTTGAATACTTGTGTTATTCTTGAGATTGAAAGCATCATCCTCTAGGCATTGTATACTAACACAAACACATGTGGAATTTGCACACTTAAGTGAATATCTTGTTGTCACATACATTTCCTTGAATCATTCATTGAATATCTTTTAGATGAGTTTACATGAAAGAGTGTTTCATTATTTCATTGTATGTATTTTTTGTCATATCATGGTCCATTTGAAATATGAGATATTTTCACTCTTTGTTGTTTTCAGAAATAAAGAATCTATGTACACAGGTGAAAGATGGGCCCTCAGTAGGCAAAGTTGCCATTGGTGGGTTGTTTAATCCAGTGAACCATGAAGGAAAACATGTAACAGACTGTGATTTTATGGAAAAGTGGACACCAATCTATTTTGGCTCTACTCACTATACTGATATTTGCCTGGATGAAATTTAGAAAATGGTTGTTGAAATTGGTAAAATGAGTATGTTATTAACTCTTTCAATAATATAGGTTAAACATTGATTTATCATGAAATAAAATTATTTTCCTTGCATGACAAAATGTTATGGGGATATTGGCAAGTAGTAATCATAGTTCAGAATTGTTTTTTAGCCTAATTGTATATGAAAATTGTGAAATATTCAAATTGACTCTTGATAGATTATTTGTATAACTACAAAATGGACATATTTTAAGTTAATACATTTCATAGGATTTATGTGTTTCTTATTAATATGCACATTGTACATAGCCATGCCTTCAATTTTTATTTCCATCTTGATGAGATATGTATTAAAATTGGTCATATGTTGGATGTGATTATCAAAATCCTAAGGCCTATATCAGGCTGACTATCTTCTTTACATGTCCTTGTAGCTTCTAAATTTCAGCTTTGTGTTCCCTAGATTTTTCTCTTAGGCATTGATTTTCCACATCTAACTGGAATTTTTTTGATTTAATAGTGCCCAACTACTCCGTAAGGGAGGTTTGCTACTGTGAAATCTTCTCCACCCAATGCTCTAGATTCACCTTCCATAGTTTGAGCCTCGATATTAAATCCCCTTGCATGGATTGAGACTCATCACAATGGTGCTTACATATAGAAATGACAAGGTAAATTGGATCATCGGCATTGACCATTAGGGGGTTGAATTTAGTTCCATCTTGCAAGTACATAATGAAAGTGTTATCTCTCCAAAGAAATCACTCCCTGACTGTAGAAGGGTGTAATATTGATAACTTAAATAGATCAATAAACTATGAAGGAAAAAGGATCAAATCGGATGACATTATAAACTCACATCCATTTAGAAAGACATGGGTCACTTGAAAGACTAAGGCTTTCAACTATGTTTCTTGGAAGGTTTTAATCAATGTGTGAAAACATGGAGAAGACTCATTATGCTAGCAAGAAATACCTACACAAAGGAATATGCGAATGGCCAGTAATGATAGGTAAGATACTTCTTCATACCAACAAAAACATATATAAGGTTTGTATATAGTAGATGGTCAGACATAATAAGTAAATACTTGCAGCTTAAGCTTATGAGTGCACTGATAGGATGACAACTATCTGGCACTAAGACAAACATAAGAAGCAATGTATATAAGTCTAATATACCAACGAAGAGATGGGATGACAACCTTCTTTCATTGAGTATACATAAAATTGGAAAGAAAGGATATGAAAACTAAACAAACAAAGTGAAAGAAACTCGATGTCAAGATATTTTCATGGACATATCCAAAAGATGAAATGTACAAGTCTTCAAGAATAGAACCACAGTCCTCAGACTATTTCCCCCACCTTTGGTGTCTTAGAATTCTTAGGCTTTTATATCTTTTACATCAAGGTTTCAAGATCCTAATTTAATGGAACTGAAATACCAAAAATAAACATAATCAATTTGATATTTTGGCATAAATGATTCAATCTTATCATCATAAGTTGAATTTGACAACCTGGAGAATTATTTGGCAGCTTGCTGGTGAAAATCATAGATTTTGAAATCTGTCTCTTATGGCTGGGCGATTTATATCAAGAATAAACATGCCATTTGGCTTCATTTCCTTACCATATTCCTTCAAAACTTGATGAAGAGGATGATATAGCTTCTGATAATTATTATCTTTAATTTGAGATCATTCCCACAAATTCTGGAAATGGAAAAACACGATCTGGGAAAAAAGAAGACCAATCTAGACTCTTCAGATCTTTTGGTGGCTTACTAGTTGTGTATTTTGACTTTTAGCCGCCGAAAGTCAGAGATTTTCGATGGCTCATTACACTGTAAATTTCACATTTAGTCATTGAAATATAACATTAACCTTTGTCCTATTTTTAGAGGTGAAATCCTCATTTTATTGAATTTATGTGGATTTGAGCCTTTCTCAAAACCTCTAAAACTTTAAGATTTAAAAATAAAATTATTATCTTTAATTTGAGATCATTCCCACATATTCTGGAAACAAAAAAACGTAATCTGGGCAGAAAGAAGACCGATCTGGAATCTTCAGAGCTTTCAATAGCTTACTAGTCATGTATTTTGCCTTTTAGTTGCCGAAAGTCAAATCTTTTCGGCAGCTCATTAAAATGTAAATTTCACATTTAGCTGTGGAAAGGTAAAATTAACCTTTGGCCTATTTTTAGAGGTGAAATCCTCATTTAATTGAATTTATGTGAATTTGAGCCTTTCTCAAAACCTCTAAAACTTTAAGATTTAAAAATAAATTTTCTACCTAATGATCCTCTTATCATGTGATTTGGGAAATATTAGGAAGTGATTTTTTATTGCTAACAGAACCCCGACATTATTCCTGTGTGAATGTCATATGTTTTTTTTTAGAAAAACCCAACATAATTCGCTCTAGCGATGAATAGGTTCGTTGCTTGTATAGCCATTTGGTCACTTGAATAAGTTTTCCAGGGTTGTCTTGGTCGCTCTTGCGACTAATGTTAGTCGGGTTAGTCATTAGACCTACTAACATTAGTCGCTAGACCGACTAATTATGGTCACTAGAGTGACCAAGGTTATGTTTTCCTTAGAGATGCTAGCAAGGCTTGCGACTAAAGTGGGTCATTAGACCGATTAACATTAGTCACTAGACCAACTAATTATGGTCGCTAGAGTGACCAAGGTTATGTTTTCCTTAGAGATGCTAGCAAGGCTTATGACTAAAGTGGGTTGCTAGACTGACTAATCTTGGTGGATGGACTGACGAATGTCAACTTTTCCCTATTGTGTATATGCTTCTTTCCCTGGTCGCTAGACCAGTGAAGATCCATGTGTAGTCTCTAGACCAATGAATCTGTTCTGACAAAAAAACAAATCATCTTGGTCACAACAATGACCCTATTCTGATGAAACTTTGTCACAAAAAAGTTCAAATTTAGTAGTGTGCTAAGTTATGAGTATTGTGACTAGCGCCATCAGCAAAAGCAAGGAAGGGTAGCAAAGACACCAACATCTTGAAACCAAGCACAACACAAGGTATGCAACTGAGGGTCGAAACCAAACAACGAAAAAACACACAAGAGTATGAGACACTAAAAGTACAAGCACTCATGAAAAAATGAATTAAGCATAGTACTTTTTTAAGTAAAGACCATTTTGGGGTTCACTCAAAGGGATTCCATCATAATCAACTAGCTCATAAGCTCCCTTCTCCAACACACATTTGACAATGTAAGGACCTCACCGCATGGCTTCGAATTTACCGACCCCTAGAAAATCATGATCCTGTTCGTAAAGGAGAACAAGATCACCCTCAGAAAAAACATGTGGCTTGACATGTTTGTCGTATTGTGATTTAATACGTTTCTTCTAGGTTTCAATAACTAGGGCGACATCATGACGAGTTTCATCTATTTTCATTAAATAAAAAAGACGTTCTTCTTCGGCAAAGGTATTGGGGAGAAGTTCAATGACTAGTTTCAAAGACGGTATTTCACATTCAATCGGTAAGACAGCCTCGATACCATAAACTAGCTAGAAAGGTGTAAATATCATGGAAGACTTGACAGATGTCTGATATGCCCATAATGCTGAGAGCAACATCGTGTGCTATCTTGTCTTATGAATTCCCATCATCTGTCAAAGGATAGTAATGAGAACTTTTTTGATTTCTTCAACCTAGCCATTGGCCTATGGGTAACAGGGGGTTGAGTTTTCATGACGAAGACCCAACTTTTCCGTAAGTTTAGACATCATAAAATTTTGAAAATGGCTACCATGATCAGTAGCGATAGCTTGAGGAATACCAAACCGAGTAACGATGTGATTGAATATGAACAATGCTGCATTTTTCTCGGTGTTATCAAATGTAGGCATCACCTCGGCCCATTTAGTGAAGTAATCCATAGCTACAATCATGTATCCATGCCCCTCGACCGAGTGAGGGTTACATGTAATGAAGTCTATGTCCCATTTGGAAAATGGACCAACATAAACTATAGGATGTAAGGGAGCAGGATGAGATCTTATCTTGTTATTATAAGTTTGGCAAGCATGGAATTTCTGAATAATAGTGATGCAATCCTTAAATAAAGAAGGCCAGAAATAACCCACTCTTAAGATCCTTTGGGAAGTGGCATACCCAGACATATGACCTCCACATGCTCTGGAGTGACAGTCGTTGAAAGCTTTCTCAGCTTTATCCTAAGTGAGACATCGTCTAAAAATGGAATCAACACCATGGAGATAAAGAGTATCACCTAGAATGATGTATTGATGGGCTTGATATCATATGCGACAACGATCTGTACTAGATAGATCGGGCCGAAAAGTTTGAGTTTGGAGATAGATGATGATATCTCTATATCATAGGTCATCAGAACTTATTAGAAAAAGGGATTCGTCAGGCAAGGAATTCTCTACCACATTTTGTGTCTCAGTGGAGGGAAGGTCACATATCAGTTCATAGAACACCAAATATTTCTTAGACTTAGCGCATTCAAACTCTAAGTCAAACTCTCGGAGAATCACTATCCACTTGGAGTACTTTCCCCCTAGCAATTTTCGCGTAAGTATGTGTTTCATAGGGTTACAATAAGAAATAACAGTGGTTCTGCATAATATGATATAATGACGAAAACGTTGGACAACTTGCACAACTACCAAGGCCAACTTCTCCACATGTAGGTATTTGGTCTCGGTAGTCGTAAGACTCCAGCTCAAATAGTATATCACTTGTTCATCATGTGAGTCATCCTCTTGGACTAATACCATGGAAATGGTAGAGTCCAAGGTAGCTAAATAGAGGAAGTAATCTCGACTATAGTTAGGGGGAAATAGTAATGGTGTATGGGTTAAGGAAAGTTTCAAATATTTAAAGGATTTGTCTACAGTATCGGGTGAATCCTTTCGTCAGTTCAACATAATTGGGGATGAAACGACCAGAAAATTTTGCCTTCCCTTGCAAACTTTGGAGTTGGTGTAAAGTGGAAGGAGGATGTAGATTAAGGATAGCCTCAACCTTCAAAGGGTCTACTCAAATCTTGTGTATCGACACAATAAAACCAAGAAAATGGTTGGACTCCACACAAAAAATGCATTTATGTAGGTTTAAGCGGATATGATAATAAAGAAAACATATGAAAATGGCCCTCAAATGTGTCGGGTGATCTTGACGACGCATGGAATGCATCAATAGATCATCAAGATAGGGTTGCACAATGTTATTAATATCATGGAAAGTATAAGACATAGCACACTGAAAAGTCGCGCCAGCGTTCTTGAGACCAAAGGGTAATTTCCTGTAAGCAAAGGTTCCCCAAGGGAAAATGAAAGCGGTCTTGTGTTTGTCCGTGGGTAGAATATTAATATGATTATAACCAGAGAAACCATCCATTAAAGAGAATATTTCACTGTCGGCACAATCGTCGACGATTTGGTCAATGAAAGGGGTCGGGTAATTGTCCTTAGGACAAGCCTTATTTATGTCCCTATAATCTACACAGACACAGATGGTGCCTTGTTTCTTATTCACCAAAACTAGATTGGATACCCAATCAGTCAAAGCCACGGGATAAATAAAGTCGACATTAAGAAAATTTTCAACTTCAAGCTTGATAGAATCAACTTTGTGTGGGTGCACTGGGCGAAGTCTTTGTCGAACAGGTTTAGCATCTGGGTATATCTTAATCTCATGGACAATGATATCAATATTGTTACCTAGCATCTCTTTGTAACTCCAAGTGAAAATGTCACATAACTCTTGGAAAAGGGTTTTATACTTGTGGACCTCATCAGTAGAACAAGAGGCTCCAATATGAACATTCTCCATGACTCTGGGTTTAGTGGATATGTCGAGAGGGATGGTAGGTGAAATTTTTCTCAAGTTCCCTTCATATAAAACATCATGTGATGACTCAGGAACTGAAAAAATAACAACAACGATCGACAGAGTCGAAATCCCTTGGTAACTCTCGATGGTGTCATGTTCTAGGAAAAGAATGGAGTGGTGATGCCATTAGTCCCAGGGAGTGTCTTCCATAGACATGACTGACATGATCATCTAATCCGTAGGAACAATCACATGAAACAAATCGGGAGATGAATTAGAGAGAGAAGGAGAGGAAAGGGTTATATATTGAATAGCTTGGTAAGTGGATTCGACCAGACTTAAAGGCATCCAGTTTCCATAACAGAGGTAATCACCAGGGTTAGGTACTACCCATGGGTCATATGACTCAGAGGTTTCATGAACAATGGTGGATATCATGTTAATAGAGACAACAAAAGGGGGAGAAATATTAGGTGGTGGGATTGGAAATGTACCCATCAAAGTAGAATATTTCAAAAGACCCATTCTGACATTATCGTAACCAAGGGGTGTCTTCGAAATGAAGGGAATGTTGCTAGTATGGGAATAGGAATTAAATAAGTCCAGTTGTTCAATAGTAACAACCTTTCCTTGGTGCGGGAAACGTAACACACAGAAAAGGGTAGACACAATTTCATGCATGGAATCAATCCAGCTATAGCCAAGTAAAAGGTTATAATCAAGAGGTGCATCGAAGACCTCAACCTCAACATTGAGTGACTTGCCTTCCAACGTAATAGACAATGATGGAAGAACAACATAGGGTTTAAATAATGTACCATTGAAGGCATTAAGTGTATTGTGTGATTCTATGAGGGTAGGAGATCCAATGGCTTTCCAACAACTGACGGACATGACGCAAGTCGAGGTCCCTTCATCAATAATAGTTCTACAGATATTCTTGTTTTCAAGAACAACTTGGATCTGAAATGCTAGTTGAGGAGGGAGCCTTAGAACGTGATATTCCAATTCAAATATTATGATATTAGTATCTGTGGGGTCAATTCCACCAATGGATTTTAACAGTGCCTTCCGTTGAGCAGGGAAACTTTGAAGGACTTCAAGAGCTGACATCATAGAGAGTGATTGCACAATATCTTCTACAATATTGTAGTTTTATGCAGCATGAGTGTGAGGGTTGAATGTAGACTTTCAAACAATGCCCTTGGGAGGAGGGCGAAGAACTGTATCGAGACCCGGTCTTTTGAGATGAAGAGGATTGTTGGGAGGTGAAGTTGAGGGAGAAGGTTGAACCAATGAAGGTGGTACATCATCAACTTTCTCTTTTAATGGAGAGTAATCCTTGGCTCGAGTTGTGATTGCAACTTCATTCTTTTTAGAATCGCCAGTACACATAAGAGCATAGGATGAGGTAGAAGGATAATTTTGGTCATGAATGACCAGTTGGGCCTGCTGCTGAGAAGGGAAAGGTTGCGAAAAAATGATAGGTGTAGGAGGTTTTTTGCTCCCTTGGAGGAAATTAGTAACCTTGGCACATCTTGGACAATATTTCGTGTAATGATCGTCACCACAAATCAAGAAGGGGTAATGAGTTTTACGTTTATCTTTCTCATCAGCGGTTTGTGTCTTGGCTTTATCAGATTGTGGATTATTATTCTTATCCTCCTTGTTCTTACCCTTCCCTCGATTTTTATTTTGATTCTTTCCAGTAGGTGTGGATTGAACAGAATTAACATCAACAATCTTAGGTATGGTGGGAGGAGTAGGAGTAGAAGCATTTTGCACATTAGAATTATTAGATTTGGGATTGGTGTGACTGACGTGTGTGGACAAGGCCTCAGCATGAAAGTGTCAATCACACCATCATCAACATGATAAGCTGCTGTAGGTTTTGGGGTATGGTTTGTGGAAGGACGAGGAGTGTCAGGGATCATATAATAAATTGTTCTCGTTTGCAAATAAACAAGATCAAGATACTGAGCATGACTAATTGCATGCTCTTCAGTGACAACACCACCCATGAAGACATCATGAGAGATAGGTCCAATGAGTGATTTGGTAAACTATTCATCCAACAGTTGATAAGGGAGAGGAACTTTGATTAAACGTCTTCTCCCCCTCCACTCATGGATGTGATCAAAAATATGAGTGGACGAGGATTGCTTAAAAGAACTCAAAATTTTGGTTCCTGTCTCGTATCATATTGGTAACTGGTAATGTGCCAAAAAGGCCATGGATAGGGTGTTAAAGTCATTGAAGAAACCTCACAGTAACTCAATGTACCATTTTGTTTCCAAACCCATGAGAGTTCGTTGGAAAAGTCATAATCTGACAGAGTCATCCATCAAGGAGTTGGATGAACATCATAGATGAAAAGTCATAACATGATTATTCAGATCTTCTCCTGCTCGACCATCAAATTTAGGAATGTCGGATAGTAACTTGGTCGGTATGACAGGACAATAAGGAGAATGTAAGATAGGATCATTCAAAATCCTAGACAGGTCAGGTAAATCCAAAGTGTCTAGAAAAGGAAACTATTGATTCACTTGTGGAAACTAGTAGTTTTGAGGGGGGAGCCCTATAGGTATACCAGTAGGACCATAAGTAGTTTGGAAATAATTAGATAGTCCTGAAAGATTCGTTTATGGAGGATTTGGAGGCATATAGCCCATAGGGTTGGGTTGATTAGATATGTTCCCTTGGATAGGAACACTAGATTGAATGTTTGGACCCCAAGTGGGATTCAAAGAACCCAGATATGATTGACCGAGGTTGGGGGGTACAAAAGAGTTAACTTGAGGATGTTCCCCCCCAGTCGGTTGTATATTTCCTTGGAATGGAAGTTTCCAAGGTAAATATGGTACCATAGGTGTGTTATGTCCATAAAGTGGGTTATGGATTCCAACCTGAGGTTGCCCCCCAATTTGAGGTTGTGCTCCAATCTCATGTTGCCCCCCAAATTGAGGTTGTCACCCAACTTGGGTTTGACCTCCAATAGGAATCTAGAAACCAGAAGTGATAGAAATATCAGTGCCTCCAAAAATATTGGAGCCACTAGGGCCATATCCTCCAAGCGGGGGTGGAGGAGGAACATACGACCCTTCAGAGAGAACCTAGGAAGGTGTAGGAACAAAACCAACAACATTATACCCAGGAGGAACAAAAATTCCAGAAACTCCGAATGGGACCTAGGCATATATAGGAACGGAAGTATTTAGAGATCTATACTCAGTGGGAAGTGATGGATTCAATCTAGGTGGAAGTGGTGTCCCAATTGGAGATTGGGATATAACCAAATTTCCAGTAGGAAGCATGGTATTTTGTGGGACCATATTAGAATGGGTCATCTGGAGAGTAGGAATCGAGTGAGAGCCAATCAGAAATTGGTCTAAAATGGTGATGACATTACTGGTAGCACCAATAAAATGGTCTAGAGGTATTGTATAGGTGACAGATGTCTCAGGCACTTGTGATGGCATAGGTTGATTGAGACTCGCTCCTAAGTTACCGTACAGATCATGTACTTTCAAAGGGATAAAACCAAAATTAGAAGTTCCAACAGTGTGAGATAGGGTCCTAAATGATTCACTTCAAAAAAGTGGATTCTCTACTCCAGATCCTGTGTCAGGTCCTATAGGTGATTCAAAACTTTCGTCAACAATTATTTCTTCAGATGAGTTCACCTGGAGCATACATGGATTTCATACAATGCTCAATAACGAATTGACATGGATTCGTAAATATTCTAAGGAGTCTAAAAAAATACAAAAACCCTTCAAAGAGTGTGTGCTCTTAGCTTCAGGAGCTATGTCGTTATTGACTACTCCCTCAGGAGAGCCTTCTGGTGAGTTAGGAGGTAAGGGTTGGTAATCCTCCATATTTTCTAGCAGTATCCCTTGCATCCTACATGAACGATGAAGTTCGATGTTGCTCGAGATAAGTAAAGAACAAAATAAATATATGGTCGATTAGAAGAAAGAAACAACACTCACTAATAAAATCTAGGAATCAAACCAAGAAAACAAAACCTTCTTATTTTGAAGTCACTAGGTAGTGATGAAATCCAACGTCTTGAAGTCAAGACAAGAAGGGGATGGGATAAGCGGGTGGAAAATTTACGTTGACGTCCTTCTTAATGGACTTACACCCTAGTGCAAGCTCCCGCACATAATTGTGGGTATACCCTCCAAGGAGCTCGAGCGAGTTTGGCTAACGTTGATTCCAGGTACCGTGAAGACTTGTCCCTCCATAGTCACCTTGTGTAAAGACCCTAAATATATAGCCTACTAAGGTTACCAAATACAATAGTGATTCCTGGGGAAATAGTCGATAGTCCGATCCACGTACAAAGGCAGGGTATCTAGCCTGAAATAAACTCGAAAGGATTCCACTCATAATTATGGGTATACCTTCAAGCGACCCCCATAATACATGGGATATCTACACCAAGACCAACAAAGCAGGGTGAGTAACTCTGCTATTCTCAATGCAACCTCAGGTTTGACCCTTGTGTGAGAAGAGATTCCCAGGACAAAATGTAGCAATTGGATTTAAACTCTCCCTATCACAAGATACTATTGTGTGTTTTAATGCTTTGGAGAGTGTGCCTTACAACCTATTTCAAAGTGCTATCCTAGTTAATGTTGGTGAAAAAGATCCCTAGGAAATAAAATTTATGAATAAATTTTAAATTTATGTCGTGTTTTAGAGGTTGTTGCTTACTCAAAGAGGGAGGTGGAAGTGAAACTGTTGATGTTGAGACCTTGACCCAATAAAATGAAAAAAGAGTTGAATGTGAAATTTTCAATTCAATGAACTCTAGTTATAGTAGGGAGAAGGTATTTATTTTGAAGTACAATAAGCTATGAATTACAATTCCTTAATTCTGAATGAACACAATTCCAAACAATCACAAACTATAAAATTTTACAATATCTTCTCTTTACCAATATTTTGAATGTACAAAATTTTCCTACGAGAGATTACTAAAATGAATAAATGATTCCAATTCTTCCTTTCCCAAATCAAATCAGAGATATAAAGATGAAAGGAAAGTGTAATCAAATAAAATCAATACACTCACAACACAATTCCCAAACCAAGTTCGTAATGTAGACAAAAATGAAAAAGACACGAAAATATTTTGATGTAAGCAAACAAAAAGTATTTCTTAATCAGCAAACAACCTGACAAACAGGATGAATCCAAAACTTGAAAAAAAAAAAAAAATTCCCTCTGTCAAACAAGCAACCAGATGGAGATCTGAGATTATATCCTTGTGACAATGAGTATGAGTAAAAAACTTTCAAAAATGTGATGAAATACTTTCAATCACTGAAAACCAATCAAAAGCAAGTTCTAAACTCAAGAATCAATCACACATGGGTATAATAAGTTCACCCTAGGATACTAAGGAAAATTTGGGTAGTAAAAGACAAAATGAATTACTCTATCAAAACCTACAGGGGTCGTCACAAGATAAGTATAGGACACAAAGTGATGAGCTAAGGCCATCGCAGACCACTAAAAGAGCAAAGGGATATGTATTTGCACTATATTGGCTAAGCAGGGAGTGACGTCTCAAGGTCGTTGTAGGATGTCAATGGGGTACAGTGTGGCAAGGTCTGTAAATTTGAAAATTTTGGAAGAAAGACAAAAAATATAAAGGAACTTCTAAACCCAATGAGTCCAGATGGATCACCAATAAACTCAGAGAATGAAAGTTATCATAGAAAAGTAGGCTAAAGAAAAATGGGAAGAAAAATATAAAAAGGAGGTCATATCCCCAGTATGGTCGCCAATTTTTTTATGGGACTTATCGATAAATGTAGACATAAACAAATCTCCCTAGATCCACCTTGATCTAGAACAAAACAGAACATGACACGATGCTTTCCCTAAGCTCTAATCATTGAAACTACTATCAAACAAGAGATGTGCAACATACCGTTTAAATATCACTTCCTCTTGTTATTTTCAGCCTATATTCACTCCAGTTCTCCTATGATATTGAATCTGCAAGGGAACACAAGCCAACTAAAGTGAAAGAAATATAGCATATTCAAAGAGAACTTATATATGTGATCAAGGAAACATACAATAAAATGAGATAAGTTTTATGGGAAAGAAAAATATCACTGTATCATATTAAAATGAAAGTGGAGATTACAACCAAAGCCTTGATGTTGCAAGGTCCCCTTTCGATGACCCTTTGCTCCAACAGACACACTTTCTTCAATMCTTGAATGAAGAAGATCCACAATGACTTGATAAATTGAAATGAAGCTCTCAAGTATGAACTGAAGTAGAATTCCCCATCCAATTCTTAGCCTACTCAATAATAATCTTKCTTGAATCAACCTTCATTAACCTTAGCCTTTTCCAGGAGAAACCCCTCTTTATATAGGGGAAAGAGAGATGGTTGAAGAGATTATAATGATCCCACCAAATCAAAGAAGTGAGTAGGATCCCAACCATACGAATTCCACCTCATCTTCTAGAAGATCCCCTTCTAGAACTTTCATGAAGTTAGACCTTTTCTTAGCCTTTTGACATCGTCGCACCCTAGTTGTAGGGAAGCATGCGAAGACATCGCAAACCAGCTTTATGGAAGAGCATAACGACCAGGCATATTCACATCCTGCCTACGGTGCAGCGTGCGATGACCCTCCTTAATAAGGTTTTTGATAAGATAAATTCAACCACCTTTCTCATGAAGATAGGATATTTTGGGAACATGAACACATGCTTGTCAATTGATCATCAAGATGACCAAAATAATGTGTAATAGTGGGCACAAAAGAACAAGTGGCATACATCTTTACAAAATCGCTTCCACATGAAGCCTTTGAGTATCTTCGCCAGAGACTCGGAGTAATTTCTACTCCAAAATGAATGTTTTTGAATTCTTATATTATATATCTTAGATTTACATGAGGAAGCACCATAAAGAGGACAGTTCAAGTTGGAAGATCAGTTTAAGGAAGAGTTTAATCAGGGGCAGCAGCCCCGGATGGAAAGATACATTTTCCATTGATGACAAAGGGGGAGAGATTTATCTTATGCAAAAGTAAATGCTTGGAGAAGGATCACATAGGCATGGTTCCAGGGGGGACATGAGTGATATGAATTCAATATTGCATCAGAGTGTTTCCATCAATTCCAAAGGGGGATATTTTTTAATATTTGGGTTGGTTATCATTGATGTCAACCCTTAAAGAAAGTTTGGTAGCACAAAGGTTTGGGTAATGGACCCAAGTTTTTTTGATGGATAATGGTATGAGTTTTGATATATTTAAAGGAAATACTATTCTATATAGATAGTACATGTCATTCCATTTCTAGTGGTATGTGGAATGTCACATAAGTCCTCATGGTTAGAGAGTTATGGCCATGTGAAGTTGGAGAACCCTCATGAATCATCTAGAAGCCCCAAAAGGTCAAAGTAGTCAAAGTGGTTGCAAAGAATAAATTATTTAAATAATAAAGTGAAGTGATGAGTGTACCATAAGTCAAATTGGATATAAAATAAATTATTTAAATAATAAATTTAATGGATAAATTACTAAGTGGACAAGTGGTTAGAAGTGGGTTAGCCCTATAATAAGGAAACTGGTTTAAGATATTTTAGAAGGTAAATAATAAAGTGAAGTGATGAGTGTACTGTAAGTAAAAGTGGATACAAAATAAATTATTTAAATAATGAATTTAATGGGGAAATTACTAAGTGGACAAGTGGTTAGAAGTGGGTTAACCTTAAGATAAGGAAATTGAATTAAGATGGTTAAAAGGTAACCCCTTGAGGAAGCTACATGAAAGTATAAATAAGAGGCAATGCTCTCTCATTTTTATCACACTTGAGCATATTGAATATCTACAAGTAACTAAGGTAACAAAAGGATATCTAAGCCTAATTTCAGAGGGAAGGTGAAGTAAAGAAGGCTGAAATTCAAGGGAGGATAAATTCTTTTGATGATTCTTTCTAAGGTATGTTATTTACAGGTCATCTCACCATTTTTGCAATAACCCTTTTTATAGAATGATTAAGACCGTGAAATTGGGAGGCATTTGAGGAAACCTATCCAAGTAGTTGTGATACAAATTTCATCTTGCGGGTCGTTGTATTTTTGGAGTTACACTCCATGGAAAATAGGGTTTGTGGCTAGTCCTAAAACTAGTCTAAAACAAGTGTTTTGGGGAAAAACGTCATAACTTATTCATAACATATCCAAATTTAGTAAGAAAGCATTTATTAGTTAGAGTACAATCTGTAGTATTATGTGTACAATTTTTCAGATCCATACAACAAATACTCCATGTAGGGCACGCTCTACAAGTTCGCTCTCTAGAATAAGCCAAAATTTAATAAGGTATGCCATTTTTGCTATAACTCCTTTTCTGACAGGATCCAAGTAGTAAAACCTGGAGGAATTGCATAAAAGACATTGAAAAACATTGTGTACTATTTTTAGATCTTTATTCATTACAGGTACATAGTTATGATTATTTCAAATTAGGGTTGTTGACTAATCCAAAACTAGTCATGTGAGACTAAAGTAAAGTTTGATGAAAATTCTAGTCTCTTATTGTTAAAGCTAAGGAAGGTTTGCAGGTATGTGATCATATACACCAGGTCTATTACAAAGTTACAAATCATATTTGGATAATGAAATTGATGAGGGATTTTGGTTGAGGTACATGTTGGGTACATGGTTGAGACGAGTAGTTGATGAGTTGGCACATACATGAGGTGTATAGTTGATGATGTTGATACATCTTGATGAGTAGTTGATACATGATTGGTACATACTTGGTACATGGTTGGAGGCACTTGTTATTAGTATTGTTGACACATGGTTTATGGATGATGTAACATACTTGTCTTGGTATATTCTTAGAAGAACATATTGATCTTGGTGATGATTATGAGTTGTTGTGTTATGCTTGGTTGATGCACATATTTGATTGTTGTCTTGGTGATTGATCTTGGTGAGTATATTTTATTTGGTTGATAATATTGGTGAGACAAGTTGTTGTGGTAAGTTTTTTGGACATGTTGTTGTGACAGGTTATTTGTATAGGTTTGGTGCATGATTGATGCACTTGTTCATGGTACGGGTTAGGGTACATGTTGGTGCATGGTTGATGCACTTGTTTATGGTAGAAGTTGATTACAAGTTGTTTGGTATAGGTTGGTGCATGGTTGATGCACTTTGTTATGGTATAGGTTGATTACAGGTTGATTGGTATAGGTTTAGAATAGTGTATCTCACAGTGATAGTGTGACAGTGGTTCCATTATTCTACTTTTATTTCATGGCGGTTGGATGGGGAAAGGACATGTGGTTGTATCCAACTTCTAGTTGTAGTCAGAGAACATAGGGGGTTGTAGCCTCCTTCTGGTTGTAGCCAGAGAATTGGGGAGTTGGAGCTTCCCTCAAGCTATATCCTGACAAACTAGGGGGTTGGAGCCTCCTTCCAGTTGCAGCTAGAAAAGAAAGGAAGTTGGTGCTTCAAATGAATGTAATTCTTTAAGACATATGGGTAAATTCACGGAGGTGGATAACACTTTTGTGACAATCTGATCTCCAAAATCCTAAAAAACATTGTTTCGACTGAACTAATATTATTTTTCGGTCGAACCCTAGAATGTCAAATCGAACGGTACAGTGACGACACCCTTGATTTTCGTGTAGAAATTTAGCTGGATGATTTTTTTCCATCCAGCAATGTGTTTTCAGATGAAAGATATTTAGGCCGAAAAAATATTTCGGTCGAAATAATATTTCGACCAAAATATTCTTTCAGATGAACTATACTTTCGGCCAAAATATTTTTTCGGTCGAAAAAGTCTTTCGACCGAAAAATTGTTTATATATTAACCGCACATCACAAATGTAACATTTTTCTCAGCTCTTCCTGATTGTGATAGCGAGTGAGTGATTGTGGCTTGGCGTGAGTGAGTGAGTTATAGTGAATGAGTGATTGAGTGACCGTGGCTTGGCGCAGATGTTGTGTTGGAAGGCGCTCTTGCAGGCGATCGGGTTGTTGTGTTGGCGGGCGGGTGGGTGGGTCGAGCTTCAGGTAGGCCTAAAACCTTTAAAATTAATTTTTATTTTAACTATAATTTATATTTTTTAAATTTAATTTATATGTCATGCTTTTAATTTTTAATTTTAATTGTACTTTTTAATTTTAATTGTAATTTTAAATTTAAATTTAAATTTATATGGTGGCCCATGTAGGCAAGTCGTGGGCATGCTAATGTCTTGGCCACAGGGTTGGGCCCCCCCGGCCAAGTCACAGTCCAAGTCACTGTCATACTTATCCCTTCCACTACTTGATCAGCCAAAATCAAATTCTAATGTTAGCAGGACGTCTGTTTCAACCAAAACTATTTAAATCCAAGTACTAACCTGTTTTAGAATAACACTAATTGCAGAATTATTTAACAATGAAAATATTAAAAACCCAGGGGTTTTTTGAAGTTTTCCATGTCCTCTTCTTTTGCCATATAGCCATATAATATACGTTTTGCAACAATAGGGTGAGTTAGTGTTCCACGTCGATCCCAGTCAACTTGACCTCTTCCTTATTTTAAGAAATCTTTCTGTAAACGGTCTGCCACCAAGTAGCCAACTCAAAATCCTCAAAAATTGGCAGGCTAATGCCATGGTTCCCCTTTGTACCATAGGCTTGTCATGCCTTGATAGGTTTATATGCTTTGAAAGCTTACAACAGTTCTTTGGTTCCCATGCTAGAATTTGTTTTTAATTTTTGTCCAAATTTGGATTGGTATAGAATCCCATCTTTAATTAGTCAAAATTTACCTTATTTTAAAAATAAAAACTTAGCTTGCCTGGAAAGAATAAGAGTTTTATTTCCCTTATGCCTTGTCTACGAGTAACCAAAAGAGATGTGAGGATATTTTTAAAACTCATAATAAAATAAAAATAAACTTGCATAGTTCATTCTTAAACCTCTATCTTTCGACATCTAAAAAATTATGTGAATATTTATTGAATCCAAGATTAAAATGAATTTTCTATGATGTGTAATAGTTCAAAAGATTACATTCTGATTATAAAAGTGTTATAAAATTATGTGCATAAATTTGTTATATAGTTTGGTACAGGTAGAAGAAATCTTTATGTTTATTTCAAATTTGTTAATATTTGTACATTTGTTAATATTTGTACATTTTGATTATAAAAGTGTTATAAAATTATGTGCACACATGTGTTATATAGTTTGGTATAGGTAGAAAAAACCTTTATGTTTATATTTGTGTTTATTTTAAATTTGTTAAAATTAGTATTTAGATTTTAGATTTGGTATGTGCACATTTGTTTTGGTCCAGTTTAGATTTAAAGACAATATTTTATTGACTAGTAATAGTTTTGGTCTATTGTTGGAGCACATAATTTATTAAGTGGTATAATTCAAATAAATTTATGCATAGAAATATTTTTTGTTCTTTTGGTTATATTCAAATATTATCCGACAAACATCATCTTAATATTTTTAATAAATTATATTTCTTGTAAATATAAATCTGTTCTTATATATATATAATGGAAAATTTTTAAAACATATATTTTTAAATTTATTTTTAATAAATTTAAAAATTGCATGTTTATATGTTCAAATCATACGTGCACAAAAAATAAATTTATAAAAAATATGTAATTACTTGAAAATGGGAATTTGATATAGACATTAATAAATAATTTATAAACAATAAGGATTTAGTTAATTTGATGTAGACATTTAACAATCAAATATTAAGAATAGAGTAATCATTTAAGTGATTAGTCTATTCCCGAGCAGTTGGCAAGGAGTTGAATCTATTGTCTTTCACTCCAGTGTTAAAGACTTAGATTCAAATGCCCTGCTTTTCTGTGCATAGATAATATCTTATTAAAATTGGTTGTGACTTGGCCGCAGGGGCCATCCTTGTGGCCAATCCATGGGTACGCTTATGGCTTGGCCGCATGGTTTGGCCCCGTGGCCAAGTCAGTCATTTCAAACGTTTTGTATTTCATAAAAATTTCAAACTGTCCAAGTTTTAATTTCAAACGTTTTTTATTTTATAAAAATTTCAAATTTTTAGGAATTCAATTTATAAATCCATTTTTACATATGTAATATTAGATTATCATAAGTTATAAATGTTATTTTTAAAATTGTTGATTCTAGAATTCCTTGTTGTACATTATTGTTTATCTTATAATTTGTAAATGAATATTTGTGAAATATACATACAATGGAAAATATTTAAAACATATATATGTAATTATTTTTTAATAGATTTAAAAGTAAAATAGGAAGACAATTTAAAAATTATGGGTTTGTATGTTCAAATGATACACACAAACAATAAATTTATAAACAATATGGATGTACTTAAAAATGGGAATTTGATATATTGTAACACCCCTCCTAGCTAAGGACAACTACTCAGTCGACAGGTGAAATTTTTTTTTGAAGAAGTGTGTGAGTGTGTGCAGAAGAAAACAACCACCTCGACTCTATGTCAACACTCGAACCAACGGGACGCAAGTAAGACGAACACATCGAGACGACCTGACCTGTCATAATGACGGCAAGAAGCGACTCCCCCGAACAGGAGGTGGCAACTAAAAGCTATAGGCAGAGACAGACACCCGGGTTAGGCACAGTACAGTCATGGAAGGAAAGAATCCGTCAGTAGAGTCGCAGTAGTGGAACTGTGCCTTTAAACAGCCCGAGACTACTGATACGGCTCAGGAGGTGTCGCAAGAGTGGAACTGTGCCTTTAAACAGCCCGAGACTCTTGATACGGCACCGGATTCCTTCCACCG
>JASDQU010099830.1:276472-312632 GCA_032191745.1 Picea mariana
GATAAATTAAAAAAAAAAAAAACAATTAATGTATAATACCCTTAAAGATCTATAATAACTAATTACTTACCATGGGACGATATTCATTGCCCCCTTCAACGTGCCCATTCTCCCTACAATGTTTTTCAACTATTTTTAAAGGTAGTCTTCTTCCATTAAAAAACCTGCATTCACAACAAGGGAAATAACATTTCCCATCACCATGAATCACCATTTGCTGCTTTAACATAACAAGCTCTCTTTTCTCATCTGGAGTTGACATTGTAATTACCTATTACAACAAATCCATTGAAACATTATACTTGTACAATATACAAATCTATTCAAATAATTTGGTATATATTTAAGTATTTGTAATGAAAATTATACAACATGTTCAGAAAAAATAAGGGACAAAGCATGAAACCTAAAATCAGCTAGAAAAAATAAGGAACAAAGCATGAAACCAATGCATTTCATATCCAACATACAACACTGGCTATTTGGGAATCTAAATGACACTTGGTTCTAGAACAACACATTGACCTACACATAAACATCCAAACATAAATGAATCTTCTAATAATCTCTTTGTTGCGATCCACCTACAATTATGTTGTCAAAATTGAGGAACAAAATTGATAGAAGTGCAAGAAAGATTTTGGGGAGAAAAATAAATCATGACATAAGAAGCATAAAGGAAACTTTAATTCTCATAAAAAATGATGATGTAAAGAAAATTAATTTGAATACAACCAATCAAAGCTGGCAAACAATTCCTTGGCATGGTAATGATAAATGGTACACTATGTTAGCGATCAAAAATAACTTGCTAATAATTTCCAAATCACATGATAAAATGAGCATTAAGAAGAAGAATCATTTTCAATTTCTTCAGATTTAAATGCTTAGAGACAAGCTCTTAAAGATGGTATTTCAATGTATAAATCGATTTTTTTCTTAAATTAAATCTAAGTTTATTTTAGGGTTTTCGGTGGCTATGTGGAAAATTTGACAGTGTAGTGAGTCGTCGAATGTGCTGAAGAGTCCAAAATTTAATTATTTCTACCTAGATCACATTTTTCGAGTTCCAGAACATGTGGGAATGGTATCAAATTAAAGATAATAATGATCAGAAGTTAAATCATCCTCCTCATTAAGTTTTGAATACATATGGTGACAGAAGGAAGCCAAATGGCATTTCTATTTTTGACAGAAATCGCCCAACTGTCAAATAGATATCTCGAAACAAAATTCAAATAGGCAATTGCATGGGAACCAAAATTCCACAAGTACTACTACCTTTATTGATGAAATAAATGTTCACTTGCATCATTAAGGAGGACCCCACTATATGAGTAGAGTTCCCATTACAATAAGATTCACAAGACATCTCATTACCTTTCTTCTACTTCATTTTTTAGTTTCTATCTAACCTTGCAGGAACTCTCTTGTGAAGGAACTTTATAGTAGGTTGAACCTTGTAGTAAGCCTTATTACAATTAATGCTTTCACACTACATCTACTATATAGTCCCTATTTAATAGATCTGACCTCAGTACATAACAATCTATCTATCTATTTAAGGGAGTTAGGGTAGGACCCTAATAGATTCACATGGTTAATTTTTTTGTGAAGACTTGATATGAAACATTAGATAGAGATATTAGTTTGAAACTAATAAATAAAATAAAATTAGTTTCCTTTTAGATGAACGTGGAGAATAGAGAGTTCATCCCTCCTCTAACCCATAACCTTTTCCCAATGATATCAAACATTCTACAATGGTATTTTTTAATGATGTAACAACATATGTTATAGAAATGGATGGAAAATCCATTGATACTAATAAATTTATTTATCCCCATTGCCAAATACTATATATATTTTTTCAATATCTTTATAAATTTTTTTAAGTGTATGGAACATTACAGAGTATGGTGTTTTTTTTGGGAAGCCTCCCTAGAGCTTTTTAATATGATTGAAATATATTCTCATGCATCAATATTTCATTCTTAATCATTTTGATATGTTTTTCTTAAAACAAAGGATGGAGACTAAAAAACTAGTGATTTCCAAGCATGTGTAATGATTTTCCATACCTATATATGTTAGAGGAAAATATGATTGAACTTAAAGGGAAGAGGTTTATGATGCTTCCCATAGGATATCAAAAGATAAATGGGTTTATGAGCCAATTACATGGAAGGAAAGATATCAAGTTGGATCCTACAATTGTCCTTTAAGAAAGAAATTTCAAAAAAACATGTCTAAGTCTCCTTATCATATCTTTTAGTGTGCATTTTCCTCTTATCTAGCACTAGTTGATGAGATCCGAATCTAGAATAATTTCCTATTCCATTTCCTTACTTAGATCCATTAGAAATACTACTTTCTTTTTAATTTGTCTAACATTGGAAAATGTTTAATATATTAACAAGGACCTTCCCTTCATCTAGTAGTTCCTCCTTGAATTTTGTTTGGGACTCCCAACACTATTATTTCCTTTGCATGTTCTTAGGTGTATAAATCTTAAATATTCTCATGAATATGACTATAAATAAGTCTTCAAAGAGATTGAAAAACTAGATTGGACTATTACCTCATCTAGTAGATCCAATTCCTTTGGGTCCGAGAGAGTGCATATTCCTCTAGACAAATCTTTGTCATATATACTAATTTGATTCCCTTTTTTTCCAAATGATGTTTTGAATAAATTTCATGTCATTATTTCTCATCTTGGTGTCTTGTCAAAACACTATTTCCATACTATGATTGTGAATTAACATCGTTACTCCATCTTGCTTCATTATAGTTTCTAACTCCTTTTATATACATATCTTCACATTAAGGGTTTTAATACGTCAATTGAAGGAAAACATAATAATTTAATAGATCACTAGATATTCATGAGGTAGAGATATGCAAAGTATCATATAGGAGATTATTTTAGGGTTTTCGGTGGCTAAGTGGCAAATTTGACATTGTAGTGAGTCGCTGAAAGCTCTGACTTTCAGTGGCTAAAGGGAAAAACGCAAGAGCAATGAGCCGCCGAATGTGCTGAAGAGTCCAAAATTTAATTTTTTCTACCTAGATCGTGTTTTTCGAGTTCCAGAACATGTGGGAATGGTATCAAATTAAAGATAATAATTATCAGAAGTTAAATAATCCTCCTCATTAAGTTTTGAAGACATATGGTGAAAGAAGGAAGCCAAATGGCATTTCTATTTTTGACAAAAATCGTCCAACTATCAAACAGATATCTTGAACTCCATGATCTTCACCTGCAGACTGCCAAGTAATGCTAAGAGGGTAAATTCAACCTACAATGATCTTACTTGTTATATCATTTTTTTATTATATTCAATTTTAGTTATTTTCATATCCATTTTTATAGGATCTTGAAATTGTGAAAAGTGGATAAACCATAAAATATTTCTAAGGAGTTAAAATAAACCATAAAATCTGATTTAAGGAGTGAAAATAAACCATAAAATAGTTCAATAGCACCAAATTACTAAATCACACAAAAACAATTTAAGTACTGACCTTGAAAATCTCAGCTATGTAGAGTCTGGTCAATTCAATGTTTCTCTTCTTGAAAGAGAATTGAAATCAAGATTTCATAAAAAACTAGAACACCATTGCATCATAACACCATTTCATAAATTACTCACGCAACTGTATAAAATGATTGTCGCAACTATAGAACATTTGTCGTAACTGAGATATATATAGGATTGATTTCATCGGTCGTCTGACGAATTCGATCAAATTGACAAAACAATAAGTCAATGACCATTTGATTCTCACACGTGCCATAGTTGGTCGTTATAATGACTAAAGTTGGAATGTTGGTCGCTAGAATGACCAACGTGGAATGTTGGTCGCTAGAGTGGCGAATAGTTGGACCTTGAAAAAAAATATTAAATTTAGTCCAAAAAAATTACGATGAAATTTTAAAACGTCATAATTTATGCCCAATGTAGTAGTGGCATCTGTTGATTGAGAAATCTATGCACCTACAGATAGATTGATTAATCTACTTGGTGTTTTCCTTGGTCGTGCAACTAATAATATCGCGGAATACAGTGCAGTCATCGAATTATTGACCGATGTTGTTTCACTTGAAATCTGTCGTCTCATTGTACAACTCGATTCATAGTTAGTAGTCCTACGATTGAGTAACGTCTACTCCATTCAAAGTCCCATGCTATTAAGGGTATATTTATGAATTCGCCTCTTGGAACGTCATTTTGATTACATAGAATATCAACACATTCCTAGATGTCCAAATACATTAACAGATGCATTGGCTAATTATGTGTTAGACAAACATTTGAGAAATTTTTAAATCTATTAACACTTTGTATATACAACAAGTAAGTCGATAGAAGCCCCATATATATATAACGATAAAAAAAATTACAAAACATTTTTTTGTCCGAAGACCAAAATGTCAAAAATGTGAAGCACATGGCTTCATATACAAATATAGCATCAAGGATGCTACTCGTGATAACATGCAACTGCCCATGCTAATCTACGAATCAGTCGACCGATAGATGCGGACACACCTACTGTATGGCACTGATAATGCCTCAAAATCTCATCAATGGAGGCATCTGGGATGTCCACTGTCAACCCCTCCAAGTTTTTCTCTATAGCCTCATAGTCAGCAATGACTAATCCTGCTACCTCAACTCTCTCCCCTTGCCTCTGAATGGGAGATGAACCTGGAGGTTGATGAGGTCCCACACCTGCATCATCAAATAGTTATTGATTATTCATTGGATAAAAGACATAAATACATTTCACATTTAAAAATTACAAAAAAATTATTAAAAAAAAATGTACTTCTTACCTATCTTCCCCCATTGAGAACCTTTAGGAAGAACCAAGTCTGGATCACCTCTGAAGTCTAAGCTGACATGTGCGTATTCATCTATCATAAGAATATGGGGCCTCAACCAATCAAAGAAAATGTCATTGTTCATGAAGATAGGACCAGTCATGTGTTGCACCATGAGGTCACACCACCTCTTCATTCTTGGATCTTGTGGGGCCGGTATGCCCCACTCTACTTGTAGGCGCAAGTGTGGAACCCTCTCCAAGAAGAAGGACACCAAAATCGATTTGCATCTGAATTGTTTCAAGTCACCCCTCCTACACTTGGTCAATTGTTTCTTCATGCTTCTCAGAACCCCATCACTCTAGTTGAAAATTCGAGGCTCCATGCATTCCAGTGCATACTAGAAATCTCTCTAAAGGGTCATATGGGGAGTTGTGCTCCCCACCATATGCACAATGGTGTATATGATAGTCCGTAGAGGTAAATATTGGACATGTCAGATAGTGACCTTGCCTCTATGTCTCTCAATGCCTGGTACACAATGTGCGTTGACATAATGGCTCATAGGCTCGCCATCTCCTCTGCTACCTATCAATGTAACCCGAGCCCCTCRATGAGACAAATCGATCAAAAAGTAGATATCCTCGATATCTATCTCAAGGATGTGAACCCCCACACAAAATACATGTTGGTATACGTCCCACATATGGACTAAGTATTCRATCAACCTCAACTGGGCCCTCATGCCCTAGACCTTGAATAATTTTAGCAGTCCACACTATCGGATGGCATTTACTGTTCCTGGGTCATTCCCGACAAAGTAATCTTCGTCCTCATTCTCTCTCTCCCTCCATTCCAACATCCTTACTGTAGAAAACCTGAAATGGAACATAAAAGAGGCATTAGCATCTTCATCTTTCTCCTAGACACTTTTTATTTGCAGAAACATCTTAAAAACATTTTTACTTTGTGCATGTCGCAGGCTAGCTATCTCGTATAGTGTTGGGTCATTGCACTGTAGCTTAAATGTCACTTGCGATGACCCTGGGTTGTTTCAGGGCACGATACAGGGCGCCTCCAACGACCTCTAGGCGCAAAGTACCCTAAAAAATGCAACCTAAAAAGTCATTTCTAACGAATGAAAAGTAAAAATGAATCCATGAAAAGTTGAAGGAGGTTAAAATTACTTGTCCTGCAGAGACCGTTCGCCAAATGACCAACCGTGCCTCTCACAATCCTCAGTGGAAGTTTGAGGTAAAAAGAGGGTTTTTGGAACAAAGTTTGGGTGGAGTAACAATGAAATGGTAAAAGAGGTTTTTACCCCATTTTATTAACTTTTTTCTTTTCCATTTCATTTTTCATATATATATTTTGATGTATTTCATCCAAACCCTAGAATTCTAATGGTGTCACAAGTGTTTGATTTTTCTCAAGTGAGAACTCTAGGAGTGGAATAGTGAACATGGATACGCTTTTTGGTTTTTATTTTATACATTTGTCATATGTACAAATCCTTTTTGAGTTTTTTAGTAAAAACTCTGAGCTTAGGTTTTGTTCTTTCTCATGCTCGTAAATCAATGAGAATGTAACTGAGTATACTTTTGTCATCTTTTTGTACTCGTAATGGTAACACAGAAAATGAAACCCACAGAGTATCCTTTTAATCTCTTTTCACACTATGTAGAAACGAAAAGATTGTCGAGGGACCTTATTCTTTTCATGCTCGTAAAAGTATTTGAAGAAAGCATTCGTTGAGTGGTAGGCTATCATTTTTTCGGTCTCATCGAATTAACATATGAAAAGGGAACTTATGGAGTCATCTTTAAGTGTTTTTCAAACTCTCTAAACATGAAAACCCCTCGATTTTTCTCTCTTTGGACTCATTAAACAAACATTGAAAGGCCTGTATGAGACCAAACCATTCCTTCTTAGGGTTCATTAAACATACTCCGAGGGACTCGTCCGAAGGTTGACCTTATATCAACAAGCATATGCTATCCTCCTCAAGATTGTGTAAAAATAAATAGGTACTTGCCATAAATGGTGGGGGTAATTTTGAGAAATAAATGTGTCTTTGCATCCGAGTTAGTGGCAATAATAGTCGTTCTTGAACATGACACCCCCCCTTCATCATTGAATCTAGGTTGGGAAATCCATCTGTCTCTTGTTTGACCATCTGCATGTCCATATGTTGGGTCCTCCTTGATTTAGTGCTGCCAAGACCATTATCGTGTCATTCATATGTTCAAAAGAAGTCTAACCTTAATAAGCCTCCTATTGAGTAGGTCATCTGCAATTATAAATTTTCTACCATGTCGGCATTCCCTGTGTCAGTTTCAAATCACTTCATGCTCTGATCTACTTCAATTCTGTTACTTATTTCATGTCATTGATGGGGGATACATCAAGGCCCTTCTGTGACGAGTCTTTTCCTATTGACTCTAGCTCATTATCCAGGAACAATACTTAGAAATCATTCAATACCTTAGAGCTTGCATGCCTCAATGGTAGGTTTCTTTGCTTTCAACAGTGGGTTCACATCATTGACCCCTGATTGGGAGATTCCATTGAGTGTTCGAATTCAAATCATTTATTCACATTCGTTGGATTGTATTGGGGTACCTTGGTAGTCATTGACATCAATGGTGATTTCCCTCGCACTTGTTAACGGTTTTCATCATTGACCGGTAATCAAGTGGTTTTTATCATGTTCGAATTTAGCACCTATAATCACATGGTTAGATTCATACTTAGGGACGACGAAATTGAAGACCCTGGATCACCCCATTCTAGTCTAGGTTGCGATGGAGTATTCATTATTTGTATTGACACATAGATCCACTTTGTATGTCTCGTGTCTATGTCCGAATGTAACATCCCGCTCTGGTGCACTGAGACCACTTATTATTTGAGGACACTTGCTCGCAAGTGATCTGGACCCTTTTTGACATTAGACCTATTATATTTGATTATGATGTGATTGACAGATGACATGATGTGTTACTATTTCATTAGATGGGTGCTATTGACTCAGTTTGATTGAGTGTGCAAGGATTTTGACCTTGAGGATGTAGAGGCATCGGTAGAACCCCCCTTGGACTCCGGACTGAGTCAGGGAGTGTGCTTTTGGGTTGATATGTTTATTATGATGTTTCATTTGATTGATGATTTGATGTTGACATTTCTGACATGATTATTGGTGATGCAGGCTGACGATAGCTTGCCAACTTGACTCACATATGGAGTAAAGGGGCCACACACGATTGTAGAGAGGTTGAGGGAGAGGGGTGGACAGCAGCCCTGCCACCGCCCGCTAACACTCCCGCCGTAGCTCGAACTATAGGTTAACGATTACCTAGTTTGAGAGGACCCACGATGCCGTGAGGGCCGACTGCGACAGTCGCTCACGATGATTCTAAAGGGCGCGCAATAAGGCGGGGACCTTATTTCTTAGAGCCCTTAGTCTCCTACTAGTTCACCTGGCGGAGTATTGACTCCAGGGGTTATAGAGGTCTAATAATCAGTTCAGTCAGCGAGTGTCACCCTTGGAGCACGTGGTGCATCCTGAAGGGCACGTCGCCAAAAGAAATTCCAGAGGCGAGTGGCACCCTTGGCGCACGTGGTGCGACCTGAAGGGCATGTCGCGGTAAAGGTGGTTGATGGAGTCAGCCTAATTATCCCTAAGTCTTCAGCACCTGAATAAAACCTTAAGCATTACCCTTAACTAGTCGTCGCCTAGCTCAGAATCTAAACCCTAAGCCTAAGACCTTCTAGAGACCGGGGGGAAATTTTAGTGTGGCCTTAACAATTGAAAACTCAAAAAAAAATGAAAACAAAAAAACTCAGACCGTCACCCTCTCTTTATCCTTGTCCACTTAATTAAACTATCCTCCTCGCCTTGATCTTCCAGTATCCATCTTCCTTTACTTGAGCAGTTCACTTTTACTAAATCGCCAGCCCTCCCCGTAAATCCTCTTTATTCATTTTGTAAAACATTACTTTTCCCCTATGTTGTTTCGCCATTGCCTTAATCTCTCTTTAATCCTAATTATACAGATATATTAATGGTAAATTAAATAATGAATGCATGCTTCCTAGTAGAAAAATGAAAACATAAATATATGTATATTTATATTATAAACAAATTATAAACAAATGAAGTTAAGCATGTGAATTATAAACAAATTATAAAATTTATATTTATATTATAAACATATTATAAAAAAAAAAATGATGAGCGCTCATACCCTTGAATTTTTGAAAAAGAAAAATAAAAATGAAATATATAAACGAATTACACTAAAAAGAAAATTAAGAAAGTCAAAAGAGAAAAGGGGGGAAAACCTAAGTAAAAATAAGAATTAGGGTTTGAGTCGGAATATAGGAAAGTAGGAGGGGAAAAGAAAGGGGCTTTTTTTTGGCTGAGATTGGATTGCTACGCTGAGAGAGGAGAGACTGATTGATTTTCTGGTAGGAGTTGGGAAGCCTCAGCACATTTGAGTGGTAGCTCAGCCTTGGAGGTGAGATGAGGAGCTAGTGACTCTCTGGTTGTGTGTGGCCCCTTTGTGGCTCGGGTGGCTGAGGAGGAAGAAGAGTACCCCTAGCGTTTGGCTGGGAGGTGAGTTCGTTGTTGTCGGCAAGCAGGAGCTGGAGTGGCGGGAGCACAAGAAACACTGTGGCAAGCGTTAAGGTCACGGATATGTAATTTCTGGGTTTTCTATCTTGCTATGAAAATTTACAACTGTGGTTAAAGGCTTGTGCAACTTGTAGTTTTAATGGATACAGTGTGAATCGTGTATGTGAACTGTAGCTGGTCGGTGGGATAAATGAGATTCTATGACTGTGGAATTAGTTATAGTTTGTATGATGGACTGTGTACCATCGTTTTATTTGAACGGGACTGTGTATTTGTTGAATAACTGCTAGAACCCGTCCTTACTTGGGTCTGTGTAATGTTCTCCTTATCGTTGTGGGCTATGAAAATATTACTGTTCCAAATTCCTGACTGTGTAAATTCTATCATTATTGCCCTGGACCGTGGAAAGTTTTATGTTAAATGTTGCACGTCCTCTGCATCCAGGTGGTACCTCCCCGCGTGTTCATAGTCCTTTCCACAGCAGTTGTCTGTTGGGATGAACACCCTACGTTGGGTTTCCAATCCCCAACGCCTTAATAAGTTTAATTTCACTGCGTATTCGGGTGAAATTTCTTTCCTGCGTGGTCAGGTTTACCTCCTGGTACCTTCGTTTTTCCCTTTTGAGGTTGTGGCCATGGTCCTCGTGGAGCGCGTGGATTTTTTAGGTTGATAGTTGGGCATATTGCGTCCTTCCCATGAGCATTCTAGATATAGGGTTTCGGACCAAATGGATCTGGTACGAAGTGGGCATTTCTGGTTTGGCCTGCCTGACTAGATGAATGTTCGAGCTGTTAGGTTATTACCCGCCCCTTCTGCATTTCCTTTTCAGTTTGCCATCAAACTGTAACTCCACGGTTGGGGCTGTTACTCGGCCTTCCCTCAGCATTCTCGAACGTCCTGCAACACCACGATTCACTGTCCCCCCTGCCCCGTGCTGCTAAGTAGAACCCCTCTGCATAAACCTTGTATCATAAATTTTATCGCGCAGCCCAGCTCACCATTCGTTCCGTCCTGAGTTCTGATCGACCTACTTTTATGACAATGATGGTGTAACTATCTCCCGTGGAGAATTCGGCCACCCATTTCCAGGAGGAACTTAACTTAAATTAAATTGTGATATATTTCCCCATTAATTGGTCTCTCGGATTGTAAGGAAAATCGAGCGGCGCGATGGATTCGAATTTGTTCACCTGGAATCGCGTTGATGCCCTTCCTTACTGAGTTCTAGAAAGGATTCAAATTAGTTGTTGTGTTATTACCCTTCTTTACCCTGTCTGGTAGCTGCCTGTCAAGCGTGGCGATCTAGACAGTCTTGGCAGTCATGGTCGCTGCGTCCCAAGGCAAAGTTATGGCCACGCCTGGCCAGCCATGGAGTCACCGTCATCCATTAAAGGCGTGTCCCTATCTGACTGCGGGAATGTCTCTGAACCGTTTCCTTCTTTAGCTAGGAGCGTGGTGATTCTTCTACTCAGCGTGAACCCTCGGAAATTGAATTCTTTAGTTCATTTTTAAATCAAGCGGATGATTACCGAGGTAAACCTTTTATTTCCAATTTACCATGCAGGAATTCTCTACAGACCGAATACCTACGTAATCAATTGATTTTTTCTTCTTAGGGTAAACCTAGATATTTTATTCGATGATGTAATGAGAAGACTTTAATTGGTCCTGTTTACAATGATAGGAATTTCCCTACAACCGAATTCCCAGTAGGAGCTCCATCGATTTTAAATTTTAAGATAAACAATGATTTCTTATGTAAATTACCATGTTGTCAGGAAGCGCCCTTTTTCTAAATTGTGATACCATTCGGTTCTAAAGGTAAAGGCTAGGTTGCACGTGTCCTTAGGTGGTTTAGTACACTAAACGGGGTAGTATAATTTTGTATCAGGATTTTTAGGGCTAACTTTGTCGTCCCACCTTAAATATAGATTCTATCGTTAAAAATCTATGGATTCAATATGTTGATTCAATCTTCTGGTTATACCGCCATTTTAATACCAAGTCTCTACTCGTTAAGGCTGGTTTAATGGTATCGCCGTAACCGTATGGGTTATTTTATGGATTATTGTTGAGTGGTGTAATATTAGAGTTAATTTTAGGGGTGAATTATTAAAATGTGCCTGGTTGATTAGTTCTGGATGTGTGATGAGAGCTCCAATTCTTATCAACGTTGATTCGAAATTTAAAACTTACCTTGGTCACGGCATTGCAACCGAGATTTATCACTGAGCAACTCTTTTTATTACTTATCAAAAATTGTGTCGATTATATTTAGTCAAATCTCGGTTACGATAAGAGCCCTTTTTAACAATTGATTCTCGAGTTATAAATATGCTTTAATATTCCTGTTGGGATTGTGCGACACCGAACCATCATGATAAGTTGGCAATGATTATGAAACTTGTGTGTTATCTATTAAGAATTAATTGTATTTCCTATTGTGGACAAACCCTAAATTCGGTTATTCTAAGGTTGAAGTTTCATGTTCGTAAAAGTTAATTTTTTCTCACATGTGGCAATCGTTGGTTAACGTTTTACCTTGTCGTGGGGAATATAAACCGAAATAATTAGTTGTGTTGTTATTTAAGCCACGCTTTATTATGTAATGGAATTAATAGCTTAATTTGCAAGGGATACTTGTATTGATTGCATTAAAGGTAATTGTTTTATTCGCAATATCAATATTGTTTAATTGTCTTGGTATTTGCAATAATAAGGTTGTCTTAAATTACTCAGGCAATAATGAGGGCTAATTGCAATATTAATAATGCTTACTAGCTACGGTATTACTGGTTTAGATTGCACTAAATTATTGTTTTAAATGCATGTTACCGATGAGGTTGAATCGCATTATGAATATTGTTTAACCGGAAGTGCCAATGATGATGTTAATTTCAATGATAGCACTGTTTGAGGTTAATGATGATGGGCGATTCGCTATGTTATCATTTGTTTAATTGAACTGTCATGATGAATCTTGCTTAATTTAACGTTATCATTGTTTAGGATGCAATAATGATGTTGTGTAAGCTGCCATGATGTACTTGTCTTATTCAAGATTATTATGGGTTAGAATGCGATATAATGATGTTGCGTAAGTTGCCATGAAGAACCTTGCTTAGCTTATGCTATTGAGGTTTAAATGAATGTAGGGATGGTGCTCAAACTACCATGTTAACCTTGTTAATTAGTGTTGATATTGTTAAAATTTACCAGGTGAAGATGATGCTCACTGCTATGCTAACTCATTTATTTAATGTTATTTTCATTAACTTGAATGCTAAGGTTGAAGCTTAAACTGCGATAACCATAATATGGCTTATTTGCATTGGCGAACTGTCTAATACCTTAATAATTTTCTTTTTATTTGCAACGATAATATTGCCGGTAGAATCGCAATGTCAGACGTGGATTAATCGAAGTGTTCATGATGAGCATTTGGTGCCTATGATAATTAATGGAGCTAGTGGTCCTGGTTGATCTCTTCGGGTCCCAAGAATGATTGGTCGATTGGAGTCCTCCTGACTTGCATCTCCCGTAGAGGTCGTGTTGTCCCTGATCTTGTAGTACTTGGTGGTTTTGTATTGCGTAGGCTGTCCGTGTCGAGCGGGTTGTAGACTCCTCTTGTAGCTTAGTTTGTCTGTATGTAATCTGGTGTAAGGAATCCAGTGCCGTATCAAGAGTCTCGGGCTGTTTAAAGGCACAGTTCCACCCTTGGGACACATCCTGAGCCGTATCAGTAGTCTCGGGCTGTTTAAAGGCACAGTTCCACTACTGCGACTCTACTATCGGATTCTTTCTTTCTGTGACAGTACTACGCCTAACCCCTGATGTCTGTTTCTTCCTACAACCATTAGTTGCCCGCCTCATGTTCGAGGGCGTTTGCTTCTTGTTGTCGCTATGATATGTCAGGTCGTCTTGATTGTGTTCGTCCTACTTGCGTCCTATTGGTTCGAGTGTTGATGTAGAGACGAGGGGTTTGTTTCTTCTACACATGCACACACACTCTAACAAAAAAAAAAAAATTCACCGGTTGACTGAGTAGATGTCCTTAGCTAGGAGGGTTGTTACATATGGTATCAGAGCCGGTTCGACCCGCGACTTGGGGTTCGCTGCGGCTTTCGTTGATATGAGTGGGTTTTTAGTTTATATATATTGTTGCTGATCGAGTTGATTGTGTGCGTGCAGGTAACCATGGTTAGAGGATGCCGCGGAGGAAGACGACGGGGTGCTAGGGGAGGAGGCGAGATGCCTCTAGCAGCATCCACGCCTGAAGGATCTAACCCCCAGGGAGGCGAGCAGGTTCTTGGGCAGGAACATATATCAGTTGGTGATGTTGTTGGGATGATGAGATCATTCCAGCGCATGTCTGAGGCTCTGATTAGCCGTTTGGACAGAGATGAGGCCAGGGCGCCGACACCCCCCGAGGTTCTGCCGTGCGCACCGACCGTCACAGGTAGCATTCACCGTGAACTCGAGAAGGTAAAATTTCCCGAGTTCTTTGGTGCCCCGGACGGTGCAGCCACCGAGGCATGGTTGGAGAATATGGCGATGTGCTTCGCACTTCACGATTATACCTCCAACATGAAGGTCTGCATGGAAGTCTTTCAACTGAAGGGGAGCGCTCTTCTATGGTGGAAGACGCTCCTGCCGCAGCTGAACATGGTTGTGGAATACGTGTCATGGGAGCTGTTCGAGGAACGGTTCCGAGAGAGGTACATTTCTGACGAATTCCTTGAGCGTCAGCTCAACGAGTTCAACGCGCTACGACAGGGAGGTCGTACGGTGCCCGAGTACGAGGCATGTTTTATGGAGCTTCTCCAGTATGCTCTGCACCTTAACACAGAGAAGCTCAAGGTCAACAGGTTTGTGTTTGGCCTTAACGACAGTCTGCGCGCCAAGGTTAGGATCTTGATGCCTCAAACCTTGCACGACGCGGTCCAAAAGGCCCTCATAGCCGAGGAGGAGCTTATCAGCGGGGGTCAGACTAGGACTCCAGCGAGACCCATAAGGCAGAGTTCATCGGTGGCGCCGCGACATCAGACACCAGCGAGACATACGTTGGGACGTCGTGGCTTCCAAAGGGGATCCACGTTCCCTACACCTAGACGACCGCCGCCTCAGTAGCGGACACCTTATCGAGGACCACAACACCAGCAGCAGCGTCGCCTGCAGCAGCAGCAGTTTAGGCCTGTTCAGCAGAACAGACCAGGATTTCAGGCCGGTGGCCAGTCCTCTTCTACTTCGGGTACCAGGGCTACTGGGCCAAAGAAGGGGTGTTGGACGTGTGGGGAGCCGCACTACCAGCGCGACTGTCCTGTGGAGAGGGCCAGAGCGTCCGGATCAGCCGGACCCGCTACCGTGGGAGATATGGGCAAGGCCCATCGGATACATGCAGCGGTGAATAACCTCCAGGAAGAACACCAGTCGACTATACTCAAGACGACAGATATTATCTTTGACCAGACCCTTAGTGTTTTGATAGACCCTGGAGCTACTGAGAGTTTCATTTCTGGCGCAGTGCTAAAAATGATTAAGGTAAAGGCAGTCGAATAAGATGAGTTTAGCTTCATAGATATGGCTTCTGGAGCCAAACAAAAGGTAGGAGGAAAGGTTACGGGCTATGCCCTTAACCTGAGAGAGTTTGTCACGAGAGTCAACTTGTAAGTCACGATCTTAGGATCTTATGACGTCGTGATCGGTATGGATTGGTTGGAAACGCATGAGGCGATTCTCAACTGTAAGACGAAACGGTTGAGCTTGGTTGATGACGAAGGACAGAGACATGTGATTGTAGGACGGAACCAGGGAGTTTCCCTACGGTTCGTCTCTTCCTTACAATTACAGAAGAGTATGCGCAAGGGGTGCAAACTTTATGCGATCCTCGCGCTCAACGAGAAGGGAGTAGCAGAAGGTCTAGAACACCTTCCAGTGGTGAAGGAGTTTGCGGACATTTTTCCAGAGGAGTTGCCTGGGATGCCGCTGGAGAGGGAACTGGAGTTTACCATAGACCTGAAACCGGGAACTGAGCCGATAGCAAGAACGCCTTATCGGATGTCGACCCCGGAGTTGCAAGAGTTGAAAATGTAGCTGAAGGAGTTGCTGGACCTGGGACTGATACGTCCTAGTGTGTCACCGTGGGGTGCACCAGTTATTTTCATTCGAAAGAAGGATGGATCATGGAGGCTTTGCATTGACTACCGTCAACTGAACAAGGATACGATCAAGAATCAATATCCCTTACCAAGAATTGATGATCTATTCGATCAAATGAAGGGTGCGACGGTATTCTCCAAGATCGATTTACGATCTGGATATCACCAATTACGAATCAAGGAGGATGACATCCCTAAGACTGCCTTTAAGACGAGATTTGGACATTACGAGTTTACGGTTTTGCCTTTTGGACTGACAAATTCCCCAGGGGTGTTCATGAGTTTGATGAACGAAGTGTTCCGCGAGTACTTGGACAAGTTCGTCCAAGTATTCATTGACGATATCTTGATCTACTCTCGTACGATGGAGGAGCATGATGAGCACTTGCGCTTGGTACTAAAATGTTTACGAGAACACAAATTATATGGGAAGTTGTCCAAATGCTCTTTTTATCAATCCAGGATTCACTACTTAGGGCATGTCATCTCCGGCGAGGGTATCGCCGTGGACCCAACCAAGGTTGAGGCTATTATGGAATGGATTGTGCCAACGAATGTCATAGAAGTGCGTAGTTTTATGGGATTAGCAGGATACTATCAACGGTTTGTCGAAGGTTTTTCGAAGATAGCAAATCCGATCACGGAATTGCAGAAGAAAAACAAGAAGTTTGTTTGGATGGAGAAATGCGCGGAAGCATTTCGGAGGCTCAAAGAGTTGTTGACAACCGCACCGATACTAAAGGTCCCTGACATGGACGCAGAATTCTTGGTATGCACTGACGCATCCAAGGAAGGTTTAGGCGGAGTCTTGATGCAAGACGGACGAGTGATTGCATACATTTCGAGGAAGCTGAGAAGGCATGAGGAGAACTACGCGACGCACGATTTGGAGTTATTAGCCATCGTATATGCCTTGAAGGTTTGGAGACACTACCTTATTGGATGAAAATTTGAATTAAAGATTGATCATTGTGGACTGCAACACATTTTTACACAAAGCGACCTGAACGCGCGACAGCGGCATTGGTCGAAATTGCTTAGCGAATACGACTTCGAGATTACTTACATAAAGGGAATAGTGAACCGAGTGGCGGATGCCTTGAGTCGGAGGCCATGCATCTTTTCGGTGTTACCTCTTCAGACAAATCTACGTGAGAAGATTCTCACCTTACAGCGTGATGATGACTGGTACACAGAAGTCAAGGATTTTATCGGACAAAATACGATGATGATACCACGTTATGAGGGATATTCACTTGATGGCAATGGTTTATTGAGGTTTAGAAGTCGGATTTACGTACCGCCAAATGACGAGTTGAGGAGGTTGATCTTGAGCGAGGCTCATAGAGAAGTGTACATGGCTCACCCGGGAGTTACGAAGATGAGGGCAGGCCTCAAACCATTATTCTTTTGGAAAGGAATGAAGGCCGACATAGTCAACTTTGTGGCTAGATGTCTCGAGTGTCAGTAGGTAAAGGCTGAACATAGACACCCGGCAGGATTACTGCAACCACATGCCATACCAGAATCGAAATGGGAAGTTATTTCGATGGATTTTATCGTTGGATTGCCACTGACGGCAAGGAGACACGACTCGATTTTTGTAGTAGTAGACACTTTGACGAAGAGTGCTCACTTTGTTCCTGTACGTACGACGTATCAGGCACCTGACATAGCGAGAGTTTTCATCAGCGAAATTGTGAGGCTGCATGGCGTACCTAAAAAGATTATATCCGACCGAGGATCAGTGTTTACTGGACGATTTTGGACGAGTTTCCAGGAGGCCTTGGGCACCCAGCTTAACTTTAGTACTGCATATCACCCAGAGACGGACGGACAGACAGAACGTACGAACCAAACCTTGGAAGACATGTTGCGCATGTACGTGATGGACCAACAAAAGCGTTGGGAGGAATTCTTGCCTCTAGTAGAGTTCGCTTACAACAACAGTTATCAAAGCACCATAAGGATGGCGCCTTTTGAGTTTCTTTATGGGCGACCGTGTTGGACGCCCTTGAGTTGGGATCGGCTCGAGGATAGGGTCCTGGTGGGACCAGAAGAGATCCAAGAAATGGAAGAGAAGATGCAATCCATAATTCAAAGGATTAAAGAAGCACAAGATCGACAGAAGAGTTATGCTGATGCGCACCGAGTCGACCGTACTTACGAGGTCGGTGATCGAGTCTTCTTGCGGGTTAAACCGCATAAGAGTTCGATCAAGTTTGGAAAGGGAGCTAAATTCTCTCCTAGGTTTGTGGGACCTTTCGAGATTGTGGAGAAAAAGGGGCCCGTGGCCTATCGACTACCCTTACCTGATTCTTTGAGGCGTATGCACGATGTTTTTCATGTATCTATTTTGAGACATTATATTAGTGATCCTACACATGTGATTGACCTGAGTTTGTTGCAGGTATCAGATGAGGGAGCACTCATGGCTGAGCCGGTCTACATATTAGATCATCGCGTTCGACAGTTACGACATCGAATGGTAGATCAGGTCAAGGTCCAGTGGGACAGTTATAGTCCACACTCGACGACCTGGGAGGACGCAGATGATATGCGTCTGCAGTTTCCACTTTTGTTTGCTGGATAGACTTATGATATTGTGATACTTTATTTTTGCATGTATACTGAGAAACTTCGGGACGAAGTTTAGACCAAGAGGGGGTGTATGTAACATCCCGCTCTGGTGCACTGAGACCACTTATTATTTGAGGACACTTGCTTGCAAGTGATCTGGACCCTTTTTGACATTAGACCTATTATATTTGATTATGATGTGCTTGACAGATGACATGATGTGTTACTATTTGATTAGACGGGGGCTATTGACTCAGTTTGATTGAGTGTGCAAGGCTTTTGACCTTGAGGATGCAGAGGCATCGGTAGAACCCCCCTTGGACTCCGGACTGAATCAAGGAGTGTGCTTTTGGGTTGATATGTTTATTATGATGTTTCATTTGATTGATGATTTGATGTTGACATTTATGACATGATTATTGGTGATGCAGGCTGACGATAGCTTGCCGACTTGAATCACATATGGAGTAAAGGGGCCACACACGATTGTAGAGAGGTTGAGGGAGAGGGGTGGACATCCGCCCTGCCACCGCCTGCTAGCACTCCTGCCATGGCTCGAACTGTAGATTAACGATTACCTAGTTTGAGAGGACCCACGATGCCGTAAGGGCCGACTGCGACAGTCGCTCACGATGATTCTAAAGGGCGCGCAATAAGGCAGGGACCTTATTCCTTAGAGCCCTTAGTCTCCTACTAGTTCACCTGGCGGAGTATTGACTACAGGGGTTATAGAGGTCTACCAATAAGTTCAGTCGGCGAGTGGCACCCTTGGAGCACCTGGGGCATCCTGAAGGGCACATTGCCAAAAGAAATTCCAGAGGTGAGTGGCACCCTTAGCGCACGTGGTGCGACCTGAAGGGAACGTCGCGGTAAAGGTGGTTGATGGAGTCAGCCTAATTAGCCCTAAGTCTTCAACACCTAAATAAAACCTTAAGCATTACCCTTAACCAGTCGTCGCCTAGCTCAGAATCTAAACCCTAAGTCTAAGACCTTCTAGAGACCGGGGGGAAATTTTAGTGTGGCCTTAACAATTGAAAACTCAAAAAAAGAATGAAAACAAAAAAACTCAAAACGTCACCCTCTCTTTATCCTTGTCCACTTAATTAAACTATCCTCCTCGCCTTGATCTTCCAGTATCCATCTTCCTTTACTTGAGCAGTTCACTTTTACTAAATCGCCAGCCCTCCCCGTAAATCCTCTTTATTCATTTTGTAAAACATTACTTTTCCCCTATGCTGTTTCACCATCGCCTTAATCTCTCTTTAATCCTAATTATACAGATATATTAATGGTAAATTAAATAATGAATGCATGCTTCCTAATAGAAAAATGAAAACATAAATATATGTATATTTATATTATAAACAAATTATAAACAAATGAAGTTAAGCATGTGAATTATAAACAAATTATAAAAGTTATATTTATATTATAAACATATTATAAAAAAAAAATGATGAGCGCTCATACCCTTGAATTTTTGAAAAATAAAAATAAAAATGAAATATATAAACGAATTAAACTAAAAAGAAAATTAAGAAAGTCAAAAGAGAAAAGGGGGGAAAACCTAAGTAAAAATAAGAATTAGGGTTTGAGTCGGAATATAGGAAAGTAGGAGGGGAAAAGAAAGGGGCTTTTTTTTGGCTGAGATTGGATTGCTACGCTGAGAGAGGAGAGACTGACTGATTTTCTGGTAGGAGTTGGGAAGCCTCAACACATTTGAGTGGTAGCTCAGCCTTGGAGGTGAGCTGAGGAGCTAGTGACTCTCTGGTTGTGTGTGGCCCCTTTGCGGCTAGGGGGGCTGAGGGGGAAGAAGAGTACCCCTAGCGTTTGGCTGGGAGGTACCGGTGAGTTTGTTGTTGTCGGCAAGCAGGAGCTAGAGTGGTGGGAGCACAAGAAACACTGCGGCAAGCGTTAAGGTCATGGGTATGTAATTTCTAGGTTTTCTATCTTGCTATACAAATTTACAACTGTGGTTAAAGACTTTTGCAACTTGTAGTTTTAATGGATACAGTGTGAATCGTGTATGTGAACTGTAGCTGGTCGGTGGGATAAATGAGATTCTATGACTGTGGAATTAGTTATAGTCTGTATGTTGGACTGTGTACCATCGTTTTATTTGAACGGGACTGTGTATTTGTTGAATAACTGCTAGAACCCGTCCTTACTTGGGTCTGTGTAATGTTCTCCTTATCGTTGTGGGCTGTGAAAATATTACTATTCCAAATTTCTGACTGTGTAAATTCTATCATTATTGCCTTGGACTGTGGAAAGTTTTATGTTAAATGTTGCACGTCCTCTGGGTCCAGGTGGTACCTCCCCACGTGTTCATATTCCTTTCCATAGCGGTTGTCTGTTGGGATGAACACCCTACATTGGGTTTCCAATCCCCGGCGCCTTAATAAGTTTAATTTCACTGCGTATTCGGGTGAAATTTCTTTCCTGCGTGGTCAGGTTTACCTCCTGGTACCTTCGTTTTTCCCTTCTGAGGTTGTGGCCATGGTCCTCGTGGAGCGCATGGAGTTTTTAGGTTGATAGCTGGGCGTATTGCGTGCTTCCCATGAGCATTCTAGATATAGGGTTTCAGACCGAATGGATCTGGCACGAAGTGGGCATTTCTGGTTTGGTCTGCCTGACTAGATGAATGTTCGAGCTGTTAGGTTATTACCTTCCCCTTCTGTGTTTCCTTTTCAGTTTGCCATCAAACTATAACTCCGCGGCTGGGGCTGTTACTCGACCTTTCCTCAGCATTCCCGAACGTCCTGCAACACCACGATTCACTGTCCCCCCTGCCCCGTGCTGCCAAGTAGAACCCCTCTACATAAACCTTGTATCGTAAATTTTATCGCACAGCCCAGCTCACCAGTCGTTCCGTCCTGAGTTCTGATCGACCTACTTTTATGACAATGACGGTGTAACTATCTCCTGTGGAAAAGTCAGCCACCCATTTCCAAGATGAACTTACCTTAAATTAAATTGTGATATATTTCCCCGTTAATTGGTCTCTCGAATTGTAAGGAAAATCGAGCGGCGCGATGGATTCGAATTTGTTCACCTGGAATCGCGTTGATTCCCTTCCTTACTACGCGCTGGAAAGGATTCGAATTGGCTGTTGTGTTATTGCCCTTCTTTACTATGTCTGGCAGCTGCCTGTCAAGCGTGGAGATCTAGACAGTCTCAGCAGTCATGGTCACTGCATCCCAAGGCGAAGTTATGGGCACGCCTGGCTAGCCATGGAGTCACCGTCATCCATTAAAGGAGTGTCCCTATCTGACTGTGGGAATTTCTCTGAACCGTTTCCTTCTTTAGCTAGGAGCGTGGTGATTCTTCTAATCAGCGTGAACCCTCGGAAATTGAATTCTTTAGTTCATTTTTAAATCAAGCAGATGATTACCGAGGTAAACCTTTAATTTCCAATTTACCATGCAGGAATTCTCTACAGACCGAATACCTACATAATCAATTGATTTTTTCTTCTTAGGGTAAACCTAGATATTTTATTCGATGATGTAATGAGAAGACTTTAATTGATCCTGTTTACAATGATAGGAATTTCCCTACAACCGAATTCCCAGTAGGAGCTCCATCGATTTTAAATTTTAAGATAAACAATGATTTCTTATGTAAATTACCATGTTGTCAGGAAACGCCCTTTTTCTAAATTGTGATACCATTCGGTTCTAAAGGTAAAGGCTAGGTTGCACGTGTCCTTAGGTGGTTTAGTACACTAAACGGGGTAGTATAATTTCGTATTAGGATTTTTAGGGTTAACTTTTCCATCCCACCTTAAATATAGATTCTATCGTTAAAAATCTATGGATTCAATATGTTGATTCAATCTTCTGGTTATACCACCATTTTAATACCAGGTCTCTACTCGTTAAGGTTGGTTTAATGGTATCGCCGTAACCGTATGGGTTATTTTATGGATTATTGTTGAGTGGTGCAATATTAGAGTTAATTTTAGGGGTGAATTATTAAAATGTGCCTGGTTGATTAGTTCTGGATGTGTGATGAGAGCTCCAATTCTTATCAACATTGATTTGAAATTTAAAACTTACCTTGGTCACGGCATTGCAACCGAGATTTATCACTGAGCAACTCTTTTTTTTACTTATCAAAAATTATGTCGATTATATTTAGTCAAATCTTGGTTACGATAAGAGCCCTTTTTAACAATTGATTCTCGAGTTATAAATATTATTTAATATTCCTATTGGGATTGCGCAACACCGAACCATCATGATAAGCTGGCAATGATTATGAAACTTGCGTGTTATCTATTAAGAATTAATTGTATTTGCTATTGTGGACAAACCCTAAATTCGGTTATTCTAAGGTTGAAGTTTCATGTTCGTAAAAGTTAAATTTTTCTCACATGTGGCAATCGTTGGTTAACGTTTTAACTTGTCGTGGGGAATATAAACCGAAATAATTAGTTGCGTTGTTATTTAAGCCACACTTTATTATGTAATGGAATTAATAGCTTAATTTGCAAGGGATACTTGTATTGATTGCATTAAAGGTAATTTTTTTATTCGCAATATCAATATTGTTTAATTGTCTTGGTATTTGCAATAATAAGGTTGTCTTAAATTACTCAGGCAATAATGAGGGCTAATTGCAATATTAATAATGCTTACTAGCCACGGTATTACTGGTTTAGATTGCACTAAATCATTGTTTTAAATGCATGTTACCGATGAGATTGAATCGCATTATGAATATTGTTTAACCGGAAGTGCCAATGATGATGTTAATTTCAATGATAGTACTGTTTGAGGTTAATGATGATGGGCGATTCGCTATGTTATCATTTGTTTAATTGAACTGTCATGATGAATCTTGCTTAATTTAACGTTATCATTGTTTAGGATGCAATAATGATGTTGTGTAAGCTTCCATGATGTACTTGTCTTATTCAAGATTATTATGGGTTAGAATGCGATATAATGATGTTGCATAAGCTGCCATGAAGAACCTTGCTTAGCTTATGCTATTGAGGTTTAAATGAATGTAGGGATGGTGCTCAAACTACCATGTTAACCTTGTTAATTAGTGTTGATATTGTTAAAATTTACCAGGTGAAGATGATGCTCACTGCTATGCTAACTCGTTTATTTAATGTTATTTTCATTAACTTGAATGCTAAGGTTGAAGCTTAAACCGCGATAATCATAATATGGCTTATTTGCAATGGCGAACTCTCTAATACCTTAATAATTTTCTTTTTATTTGCAACGATAATATTGCCGGTAGAATCGCAATGTCAGTCGTGGATTAATCGAAGTGTTCATGATGAGCATTTGGTGCCTATGATAATTAATGGAGCTAGTGGTCCTGGTTGATGTCTTCGGGTCCCAAGAATGATTGGTCGATTGGAGTCCTCCTGACTTGCGTCTCCCGTAGAGGTCGTGTTGTCCCCGATCTTGTAGTACTTGGTGGTTTTGTATTGCGTAGGCTGTCCGTGTCGAGCGGGTTGTAGACTCCTCTTGTAGCTTAGTTTGTCTGTATGTAATCCGGTGGAAGGAATCCAGTGCCGTATCAAGGGTCTCGGGCTGTTTAAAGGAACAGTTCCACCCTTGCGACACATCCTGAGCCGTATCAGTAGTCTCGGGCTGTTTAAAGGCACAGTTCCACTACTGCGACTCTACTGTCGGATTCTTTCTTTCTGTGACAGTACTATGCCTAACCCCTGATGTATGTTTCTGCCTACAGCTGTTAGTTGCCCGCCTCATGTTCGGGGGCGTTTTCTTCTTGTTGTCGCTATGATATGTCGGGTCGTCTTGATTGTGTTCGTCCTACTTGCGTCCTGTTGGTTCGAGTGTTGATGTAGAGATGAGGGGGTTGTTTCTTCTACACACGCACACACACTCTAACAAAAAAAAAAAAAATCACCGGTTGACTGAGTAGATGTCTTTAGCTAAGAGGGTTGTTACACCGAATTTGATTTTTTTAGAGCATAGATCCACACTATATTTTGGGTGGCTATGTCGATTCACTTTGACATGGATCCACGATGTACATTTAGTGGCCATGAATCATTTTACATTTTGTAATATGAGTATGGGAATGCCTATCTCAGACAATGGTATATTATTATATTGATTCTTGATTGTTTTCAGGTTTCCGACTAATGCACTCTTTGTTTCCGACACACACATTCTACAAAGTATTTTGGCTGTCACGAGTTCTGGCCTCATACTTTGGGGGGCATTCTGTTACAGATTATTTTGGTCATCTTGATGATCCATTGACAAACATGTGTTCATGTTACCAAAAGAGCCTATCTTCATGAGAAAGGTGTTTGACTTTCTCTTATCAAAAACCTTATTAAGGAGGGTCGTTGCAGGCTGCACCGTAAGTAGGATGTGACTATGCCTGGTCATTTCCCTCTGCCCTAAAGCTAGTTTACGATGTCTCTGTATGCTTCCCTACAGCTAGAGTGTGATGATGTCAAGAGGCTAAGAAAAAGTCTAACTCCACACAAGTTATAGAAGGGGATCTTCTAGAAGATGAGGTGGCATCCGTATGGTTGGGATCCTACTCGCTTCTCTGATTTGGTGGGATCATTCTAATCTCTTCAACAATCTCTCTTTTCCCTATATAAAAAGGGATTTATCATGGAAAAGGATAAGGTTAATGAAGGTTAATTCAAGGAAGATTATTATTAAATAGGCTAAGAATTGGATGAGGAATATTACTTCAGTTCATACTTGAGAGCTTCATTTCAGTTTATCAATTCATTGTGGATCTTCTTCATTTAAGGATTGGAGCAAGTGTGTGTGTTGGAGCAAAGGGTCATCAGAAGGGGACCTTGCAACGTCAAGGCTTTGGTTGTAATATCCACTTTCATTTTAATATGATACAATGATATGTTTCTTTCCCATAAAACTTATCTCGTTTTATTGTATGTTTCCTTGATCATGTATATAAGTTCTCTTTGAATATGCTATATTGCTTTCACTTTGGTTGGCTTGTGTTCCCTTGCAGATCCAATATCACAGGAGCACTAGAGTGAATCTAGGGAAAGAACGACAAGAGGAAGCGATATTTAAAAAATATGTTGCACATCTCTGGTTTGATAGTAATTTCAATGATTAGAGCTTAGGGAAAGCGTCATGTCCTGTTCTGTCTTTTTCTAGATCTAGGTGGATATAGGGAGATCTATTTATGTCCGCATTTACCGATAAGTCCCATAACACCCACATACTCAAATTTGATGTTATCCTCTGCAACCTGTTCCCATAGAAAGTGATACTTGATTAGAATGTGCTTCATCTTAGACTGCATCACCGGGTTCTTTGAGATACTGATGGAACTTGTATTATCATAATAGATGAGAATGGGCTCATCATACTCAACCTATATATCTGTCAGAGTTTTTTTCATCCATAGAACCTATGTACAACATGATGCTGCTGAAATATACTCTACTTCGGTCGTAGATAAGGATATTGATGATTATTTCTTTCTTAGCCATGATACTAAACACTCACCCGCGTAGAATGCTTCTCCACTAGTGCTTCGCTGGTCATCAATGTGACCTGTCCAATCTACATATGTGTAGGCAATAAGTGATAGATCTTTTCATTTTGGATACCATAATCCAAACTCTTTTGTTCCTTTGAGATATTTGAAAATCATCTTCACTACTAATATATGTGCCACCTATCTAACCGCCTACATTACATCTGGTCTGGATGTTGTCACATATAGTAAGCTATCAATGATTGAATTGTATTTCCTCTGGTCTGTAGACTTTGAATCATCATATTTGCTCAACTTGCAACTAGTTTTCATAGGAGTGACAATTGGTTTTCAATCTTCCATTCTAAACCTCTTTATCATTTCTATGATATACTTAGTTTGAGAAATAAAAATTCCTTGGTTTCTTTGACATATCTGAAGACCCAAAAAGAAGGATAGTTCTCCAAGTAATGACATTTCAAATTTATTCTACATATCCTTTGCAAATTTATGGCATAACATATCATCATTGCTTCAAAAAATAATATCATCAACATAAACTTCAATTAGTAAAATATTTTATTGAGTTACCTTGATATAGAGGTTGTTGTTTGCACTTCCTTTTCTAAACCCTCCCTATTGTAGATATTTATCCAGTCTAGAGTACCATGCTCTAGGAACCTGTTTAAGACCATACAAGGCCTTCTTCATTTTACACACATAATCTGTGTTATCTGACAACTGAAATCCTTCTGGTTGTTCTATGTAGACTTCTTCTTTGTAAAGTTGTTCCATTGATTCATTTTCTTCTTCCTTTAATTCTCGTCCACCTGTTTCATTAATTGCTACATTGATTCTTTCTACAACTTTGTTCAACCTTAGATTGTAACACTTGTATGATTTCCTTGTACGTGAGTAACCAACAAGTACTCCTTTGTCCACACAAGACTCAAACTTTCTCATTCTGCCATATTCTCTTTTGATGTAACATTTGCTTCCAAATATTCTGAAGTGCTTCACATTTGTTGGTCTTCCTTTCCATAGCTCATAGGGAGTTTTGTCATTGTTGTTTCTAAGCATTAATCTATTTTTAATGTGAACTGTTGTATGCACTTCATGTGTCCAAAAAATATCTGTCAATTTGGAATCTATTAGCATTGTTCAATCCATTTCTTGTGTAATTAACATCCATAATGTTCCTTTGTCTCTGAACCAATCTATGAATCTATGCTCTCTTCCACTGTCATATATTTGTCCAAACTTGCTAAGTGTTCTTACAAATCCATCTCTATCCATACTTTCCAAGACTCTACTGCAGAACTGTCCATAATGCTGACCCATTTATCGCTATACTATCATGAAGTCTACTACAACTGATTGTACTTCTACTAACTGACTGCTCTGGATCTATCTTCTCAAACTCTGCAAGTTGCTCGAATGATGGTTCTTTGGTCTGTCAGAGCTATCGCATAGACTCCCCCTATCTAATATTCATATTACCTGGGAGTCTCTAAGTTGGATGGCTCAGAACAATTCTCACTCTGATGTGTATTCATCATCATCTTCATTGGTGGATTCATCATCTCTCTAACCTCTGACTTCTTTTTGTCTGTCTATCTGTGGATTCATCTTTCACTACAATGCCTGAAAGTACAATCTCTTGAACATGTTCCTTATTTACCTGTCCTTCTTTTCTTTCAATTATTTTCCAAACCTTTCTGTATCCGACATCTTTCTTTTTCTTTGTAGAATTTTCTTCATCTTGTTTTATTGCCATTCTTGTGATCTCTAGGACCTGGTCTTTGTTCACATGTTCTTCATGTTTTCTTATCCATACTTTCTTATATCTGATATCAATGTTCTCTTTCATGGAAGTATCGATCATACTTCTACAATAACTAGCTATGTGTCCATAGTTATGACATTTGTAACATTCAATGTTATGTGGGGCCACATAGACACTTATTGCTTGAACATTTCTTTTATGATCCGTGCAATATACAACCTTATGTTCAAAATTAATACAATAAAAACAATGATCATAAAACAAATTTTCATACCTGAGAGTGAATGATCTTCTTTGTGGTGTAGTCCTTCTGAATTCTACCTTGATTGATCATGATCATGATTGAAGTTTCTTTGTGTATTGAACATGAATGGTCTTCTTGAAGATGTATCTTCAATAGTTTTCTTATATTTTGGTTGACCATGATTCCTTCCTTTGAGTACTTATGTATAACTCTTTCTATTTCCATCATTATTATTTTCTAGCAACCTAGAGTTCTTCTCTTCGTTCTCTATAACTGATGTGGATGTTTCTGTCTCTTCAACGTTCTTGTTGAGCTTGACGATTTTACTTCTCAATGTGACAACTTCTTCAAGATTCTCAACCTCTTCATCTTTCTTCATTATCTGAGACTTCATGACTTCTTTTGTTCTTTTTGCTTCTTCAAGATTAATTTTTAATGTGATTATTTATTTTTCAACTCCTTTCTCTTCTTGACCAAACTCCGCCTTAAGATGGTTTAGATTGTTAGTTATTTCCTTAAGATGATCTATCAATATCTTCTCTCTCATTTCTACTTCTTCCTTCTGTGTTGCTATGTTGGCTTCCAAATATTTATTTTGATATTCAATATTTTCTTCAAACTTTCTGACTTATTCTAGCTGAGTTTTTAAGTTTTCGATGACCTGTTGGGATTCTTCAAAAATTTGAACACTTTCCTTTTGTTTCATCAATTATTTCTTGAGTGACTTTTTTTCTTCTCTTAGTTCATCTAAAGCACTAATCAATTCTGCTTCATAATTGTCTTCATTTTCAATTAGTTTTCCTGTCTCATTTTCTTCATGGCATTCTATTTCAAGATGTCCACATTTTTCACAATTAAAGAAAAACAACATACCTATGGTGATTATGTACTCTTCATCTTCTGAATCTGTTTGACATGGTGAACATAATTCTTCTTCATCTGTATCTGCATCTTCTTTGGCATTTTCTAAATCTACGATGGGTGAAGAATATATGTCATGTAAATTATCCCAAAGTTCTTTGGCTGATGAACATTTACAAACCTTTTCTCTTGCCGGATTAGGTAATCCTTCCCAGAAGAAATCCATTGTTATTTTGTTATTCTTCTTCAATTTCTTCTTGGATGCAATCTTTTCCCTTCTTGAACTATCATATCCTATAACAACTAATATCCAAATATAATTCCCTTGTGCCTGTAAAAATACCTTTGTCCTTCTACTCCACATCTCATACTTTAAAACATTCTCACCATTTAGCATTGGGACTCCATTCTCATAATAATCCATGATCTCCTTCAAGTGGTTAAATTGTTTCCTAAAGGAACCCGCTCTGATACCAATTGTTGGATTACTGAGAGGGGGGGTGAATCAATAATAGAGAAATAATCCTTTTTAACCACAAAATGCAAGTGTTATATCAATGTAGCATTATCATCCAATAATTGCAGAGTAAATAAACAATGAACAAATGAATAATTATAGACATACACAGTACACCAATGTTTTTATGTGGAAACCCAAAGTGGGAGAAAACCACATAATGTTTTTTCTTATATGTCTTTAAGAATTACATTCATTGGAAGCACCAACTTCCTTTGTTTTCTAGCTACAACTGGAAGGAGTCTCCAACCCCCTAGCTTTTTAGGCTACAACCTGAGAGAAGCTCCAACTCCCCAATTCTCTAACTACAACCAGAAGGAGGCTACAACCCCCTATGTTCTCTGGCTACAATCGGAAGGTGGCTACAACCACCTATCCTTGCCCCATCCAACCGCCCTAAAATAAAAGTAGAATGATAGAACCATTGTCACACTATAACTGTGAGATATATTGCTATAAACCTACACCAATCAACATGTAATCAATCTATACCATAAACAAGTGCATCAACCATGCACCAACCTATACCAAACAACTTGTAATCAATCTGTACCATAAACAAGTGCATCAACCATGCACCAACTTGTAGCTCAACCTGTACCATGAACAAGTGCATCAACCATGCACCAAACCTATACAAATAACCTGTCACAACAACCTGTCCAAACAACATATCACAACAACCTGTCTCATCAATCTTATCAACCAAATAAGATCTACTTACCAAGATCAATCACCAAGACAACTCTCAAATATGTGCATCAACCAAGCATAACACAACAACTCATAATCATCACCAAGATGAATATGTGATTCTAATAATATACCAAGACAAATATGCTACGTCATCCATAAACCATGTGTCAACAATACTACTAACAAGTGCCTCCAACCATGTACTAAGTATGTATCAATCATGTATCAACTACTCATCAACTGTGACTCATCAATATGTACCAACATCATCAACTATGCACCTCATGTATGTGCCAACTCATCAACTACTTGTGTCAACCATGTACCCAACATGTACCTCAACTAAAAGCCCTCATCAATTTCATCATCCAAATCTGATTTGTAACTCTATAATAGAACTGGTGTATATGATCACATGCTTGCAAACCTTCCTTAACTTTAACAACAAGAAACTAGCATTTTCATCAAACTTTACTTTAGTCTCACAAGACTAGTTTTGGAGTAGTCAACAACCCTATCTTGCAATAATCATAACTATGTACCTGTAATAAATAAATATGAAAATAGTACAGAATGTTCTTCAGTGTCTTTTATGCAATTCCTCCATGTTTCACTACTTGGATCTTCTCAGAAATGAAGTTATAGAGAAAATGTCATACCTTATTGAATTTTGGTTTATTCTAGAGAGAGAACTTGTAGAGTGTTCCCTGCATGGAATATTTGTTGTATGGATTTGAAAATTGTACACATAATACTAAAAAATTAACTATAACCAATACATTTGGTCTTAAGGAATTTGGATTTGTTATGAAAAAATTTTGACGTTTTTACCTAAAACAGTTGTTTTAGACTAGTTTCAGGACTAGCCATAAACCCTATTTTCCACGGAGTGTAACTCCAAAAATACAATGACCAACAAGATGAAATTTGTATCATAGCTACTTGGATATTTTTCCTCAACGACCTCCCAATTTCACAGTCTGAATCATTCTAGAAAAAAAGTTATTGTGAAAATGGTGAGATGACCTGTAAATAACATACATTAGATAGTATCATCAAAAGAATTTATCCTCCCTTGAATTTCCGCCTTCTTTACTTCACCTTTCCTCTAAAATTTGGCTTAGATATCCTTTGGTTACCTCAGTCACTTGTATATATTCAATATGCTCAAGTGTGATAAAAATGATATTCAATATTCTTTATATAATTGAATGGTTTAATGACTATGTAATTTATATTACATACAAAAATATCTAGTAGCATTAAATAACTTCTTTGACTTGATTGATGGTTGGTATGATGAATTAAATGAGTATGGTGGGTTGTCATGTTCATTTTGGGGAAAAATGTCAAATTGCATTTATAAGATAGCTTTAGAAAAAAGAATTTTCATTTATTTATTTTTATTTATGCAAATAATTTTTATTTTAGTTTTATTTTAACTTTCCCAAAAAAATCTAAATAAGGGAGGTTGATGACTATTAATGAGGGTGGTTGAGGAGGCTTGGAAAAGGGTGTATGGAAACTCGATAAATAGGAGAGGAGGTTGAGAGGTTGGATAATTCTTGGAAGATATATTTCTTGTGATAGTATTCTTAGAACATATGTGTTTTGTTTTCCTTGGAGTCATGAGCACAGAGGGCCAAGAAACTGAAAGGTTTCTTGGAGCTAGGAAGTCCACTAGAATCCTAGTTGGGTAGGAGGATTTTGTTGCTTCCCTTTAAGCAAGTGGAAACAAAAAAAAAATGCTTTGAAGCATCTTCCTACTACTTGTAGGAATACATTGCAAATGGTCATCTTCAACATACCACAAAGGAGGTATTTTGTTAGTATCTATTCATTCTATTTCTGAAATTTTATGTGAAAATAAAAATCTTTGTTTACATCAAATATCTTAATGCATATGTGTATAAATTCTCACTTATTAATTCATAGCCTATCACAAAGAGGCATTACATTTGGTATTAGAGCTTAGGCTCAAATGCTAGGGCCAAAAATGGCCATCATCTCTGAGTGTACTACACTAAATCTATACTAATAATACATATATATTTGCAATATTGTTTATTGAATTAGTTTATAAACTAGCTTATACTGATGACAAAATGAGGTAAGGAATTTGTTAACCTTGATCTCAAGTATTACATTTGTTACCGTTGCTTCTCTAGAGTAGTTGGAACCTTAATGAAATCTAAAGAAATTGTAGTCCTTTGGAAGTTGGGGTTCAATAAATAATTAAGGGAAATATCATTCCCACCAGTTTTAATGACTATATAGGCACTGAGATAGATGGGTTTTAGCAGAATAAACTCCTACAATGCCTTTTTGTTTTAGACTCAAAGAATAGTTGGCTACAAATGGTTGTATTTGGAGTATTTTGTAGAAAAATAGACACCAACAACATTTCTAAGATATAAATTCAATGAGGTGTATGTCTTTGTTAATTAGATTGCACACCAATTTTGGCACTCACCATGTCATTTCTCGTGGAATCTAGTATTTTGCTTCTTCCGGATGTAGTTGTCAACTTGGCTTTAAGATGCCTCACACAGGATAATGAAGACCAACCAGATATGAAGGAACTTGTGGCCGAACTTGACCAAATAAAATAAAATGAAATAAAATGAAGGGTAATGTAAATACCCTCCATTTCATCTCTGCTCCCTAACTTTTGTATTATGTAAATTCTAATTGCATACATTGAATAAAGTTTAACCCTTGAGTAATTTTATATCCCTTCCTCTTCGTACAACACATAGTATTCTAAGTGTAGAGTTTATCCTCTGCATCATGTACATAATATCTCTATGGTATATAAACTACTTCTTTGAAAAATAAAATTGATGGATGGAACAATTTTTAACATACTTTGACTGTATAAGTGTGATATTGCGTACTTGAAAAATGTTTCATAGGAGAAACATAATTGAGTGAGATGAGAGCATCCTGAAATTCCAGAAGCAAGAGAGGTGTCAGCAGATTTACAATCTTTCATCTTGAAGTGTTGTGGAAGATCCAAAATATAATGGGATTGAGAAAGAAATATCTTAGAAGAATTACTATTAATTTGGTGACTAGAAATGGACAAAATAGTGGAGTAGGCCTCATTGATTTCAAAAAGTCTTCCAACCACAGATTTATTTCGGTAATAATGAGATTTTAACATAAAGAAAAACTATGAATGTAATCTGACTACTCTGCCTCTCATCTTTGTTTATGGGTACTTTTCATTCCAAGTCAATATCACAATTGAGTCGTTCTAATAGGACTTTGATACACCTAAGACTTAACCAGACAGACAAACTCTATTGAAAAATAAAATAAAGGAGAAATTCATTGAAGAGGTAAAGCAAAAACCAAAGTGCCCAAGATTTCAGATTCTATATTTCGTTATTGTTTAAAATACCATATGTGCATGATGAAGTAGTGGAAAGAAATACCGATGCAATTGAATGTAGTTCAACCTTTAGTGGGGCAATGGAGGGAGGTCTCCTCGTAAGGAGGAAAGCTTTCTTTAGTTATTGAAATGGGGAATGAAATTTCTTTTCCCAGCGTCTGTTCGCTATCCCAAAAATAGAGACAAAATTTAGGAATCAGTGTTTATTTATCAAGTACAACCAGAAACATGTTAATTCTAAAATCTGCTAGCTAATCCCAAAAATAAACATAGAAGCGACATGAATATGATCATGATTGTGCCAGTGACCCCCAAATTTTTTGTTTTGAAGAACTCCATTTATCTTCAGCTTACAAACTCCTCTCCGGAACAAACAGATATCTCTGCATCGAAAGAATGGAGATTGTCATTTTAAAGTAAGATCCTCTCTTTTCATATGATTGTGGTTTCCTTTAGCAATGAATTTGTCGTCCCCACGACTGATTACCGAACACGTATTTGGTAAACAAACATCTTGCAAGCTTGGGAATTTTGTATTTTCCCACACTCGTCTCGCATTAAGTAAACACTTGCAAGATTTGGATGTGATATGTTATCGTGAAACATTAAATAGATATAGATGAAACACTTGCAAGATTTGGATGTGATATGTTATCGTGAAACATTAAATAGATATAGATGAAACACTTGCAAGATTCGGATGGAAGTTATTGATTATCATGAAACATTAAATAGTTATTGGACAATTGCTATTTGGTTGGCCTCTTGCAACATGATGTTGAAAGTCCACAAAAATATGAAGATAGTAATTAAAGCGATTTGATTCTCTCGTCGATGAAATATGAGATGTTGTGTCAGTTTGACAAAAATATTCTTCAATGGTTAAAAGAATTAGGTGGATTTCTTGTTTATGGATGTTGTGTGACAAAAATATTCTTCAATAGTAAAAAAAAATTAAGTGGATGTTTTGTTTTTTTGTTTTTATAAGGAGGAAATGGAAAATTATTATTTTCGGTTAGATTCAAACTAGGTTTTCTTTAAAGGTTTGGTTACATTTTAATAGATAATTTGAATTTATTATATTTTAGGATTTTGCTTAAAGGTTATGTATCATTTTAAATTAATTTAAATATTTGAAAATCAATTTAAATTTAAAAATTAACCAAAATTTTAAATTATTAAATTATCACAATTTTATAAGAAAGATAATAATTTTAAGTTAATTTTTTTTTAATGAAAAATAAAAAATAAAAAAGGTATGTTATTAGTTATGCATATCTACCCGTTTTTACTACAAAGATTATGATTAATAGAAAAAATAAATAAATATAATAATAAAGCTTGAATAAACATTAACAAACTAAATACTTTCCATTTTTGGTGATAGTGACTTTATTGATAAATTGAAAAGGCCCCCAAGTTGCAAGGTGTTTTTTTTAGATCTTGTTTATATAACTTTGTAATTTTATTAATATTGTTTATTATCATTAAGATATAATAAATACTTTATATTTTTTATATATATAAATTTTTAAATTTTATTTTCAAATTATAAATTTGAAAATTGTACATTTCATAAAACTAATATTTAAATTATTACTTTATAAATTCAATGTATTACTGTGTGCCTTTCAATTGAAACTCAAACTCTATTATGAATATGTAAAGCTTTACCAACTTACAATCTTATTAAAATGCAAGGATTTAATGATATGCAATTTAATTGACTTTTAGCAATAGTAATATGCCCATTTGAAATGAATTTAATAATATACCTATTGCCATGGATTCTTGTATTTCCTTATTTAAAGTCTTGATATTATAGAAAGATTTTAGGGGTTAAGTTTTGTCAATGTGTTAATTTTTTCATGGTTTTTTTCAAAACAACATTTATTAATTTTCATTTTTCTAAAAAGATTTATCCAAAATTTCATAGAATAAAATTATTTTACCTTAAAAATCTCAACATTTAATAAAAACTATATTAATGACTTGGTATCATAATGACTGCTAATGCTCCAAATGCACTAGAAAATGAATCTTTTTATGTACTCACAAATATATATTAGGAAGTTTGAGCCTACTTATTATATGCTTGAGGAATAGCTAAGTTCCAACTAGCTGCTGACGAACTCACACGCTACATTTATACCACGCACTTGCGGCCGAAGAGATTTCCGCCGACAGTTACTACTTTGTTTTCTTGGTCCGGCATCCGTCCGGTTGAAACCTGACCGCCATTATAAACCAATCATAGTCTTAATATGCTAAATAATAAACCCCACCATTGCCTCCACGATAACATATCTTATAGCAGTAGCCTCCTATGGGCATTTACCACGTAGTTCATTTTACACCTTAGGTAAATGATTATCAGCTTTTTTATTAGCTTAGGGTATATTAAATTTGTAGAAATTTGAATAATTTTACAAAATTATCGTCAAACATTTTACATTTTGCATATTAAAAACTAATAAAATTAATCAAAATTTCTATATTTTAATATAAATTGTCATCCTTAAAATTATCCTTAAATCTATATTTTAATAAATTACAGAAAATATTTTAGAATCAATAACTATCTCTAAATGAATAATTTGGAAAACTAAAAAGAAGAAAAACAAATGTTGTGAAAAACTTGAAGCTCTGTGAGTTGCATCCAATTATGGTGGATTCATTCAAGGCAATTGTTTATACTACTCTGGTACGTTTAGAATGTGAAGACAGTATATATTAATGAATGTAGCAGTGGTGTAGAGAGGCAGTTGGATCTATAATGCCCTTAAATCTATCTAATGAGCTCTATGCATTCATCATTTCTATGCATTCATCATTTAGGACTATGGCACTCGATGTTTAGAGCCGTATTAGCATTTGGAAACACATCAGATTGAAGATTCTTCATGTGGAGTATGTGCATAATTAATGGGTATGTATTAATATATGTACGTCTATATGGGTTTAGTCAAAAAAAAAAAAAAAAA
>JASDQU010099830.1:312739-354564 GCA_032191745.1 Picea mariana
TATATATATATATTATTTTGTATATTTTTTATATTTTTTCTTACTTTTGTATATTTTTTAAAATTTTATATTTCTTATAAGAAATATAAAAAAAGTATTTATATACAATAAAATATGATAGTGAATATGTGCATGATTATTTCATATTTCAGTGTAATTTATATATAATCCTACAAATTTATATATGAATTATATTGAAATATGAAATAATCACACACATATTCAATATCATATTTTGTTATATTTCGTCCCATAAAATTATATATATATATATATATATATATATATATATATATATATATATATATATAATTTTATGGATTAGTAATGTTATTGTTTAAAATTAGTCTATATATCACACATGGGAAAATTAAGAAAATGGAGATAAGATCTAAGAACGTAGAAAATTGAATATTGAATTTTATATAATATGTTTTGAATAAATTGAGGTTTATTAATAAATATGTAGTGTTTTTATTAAGAGATTGTGTAGATGAATTAGATAATGTTATGAAAGTGAATGCTCTTCATTATCATATTCAATTAAGTATTGTGCATTGTATTTATTAATAATAATTTGAGGTTTATTAATAAATATGTAGTGTTTTTATTAAAACATCGTGTAGATGAATTAGATAGTGTTATGATAGTGAATTTTCTTATTATCATATTTAATTAATTATTATGCATCTTATTTATTAATAAGAATTAGTGACTTGTGTTTTGCAATTTATTATACTTTTATTGTTATAAAGGGGTGAGTGTGATTTAACTTGTATTTTGATAAGATTATCTTTAATAAATTTTTTATAAATATAATTGAATATATTTAAAAATATTTTTATGTTTGTTGTTATTTTTTAAAACTATTAAATTATTATTTAATAACTTATATAAAATTTATTACAAATATAACTATAATTTAATATTTAAATTGTTGATTTTTTATGAATTGAATATTACAACTAATTTGTACGGATAATTAATGGGTATTTATTAATATATGTATTTATTAATATTTTAAGGTCATGACCAAGTCTCTGTCCAGCAATTTGACTGGTAAAGTTTACGAAGGTATACATACCTTACCTCTCTCTATTTGAACCTATGACCTCTTAAGAGGANATTGAATATTACAACTAATTTGTACGGATAATTAATGGGTATTTATTAATATATGTATTTATTAATATTTTAAGGTCATGACCAAGTCTCTGCCCAGCAATTTGACTGGTAAAGTTTACGAAGGTATACATACCTTACCTCTCTCTATTTGAACCTATGACCTCTTAAGAGGAAACACATGTTCTTAACCATTAGACCCACTCAGGTTGTGTATATATATATATATATATATATATATATATATATATATATATATATAATAATTTATTTTTAAGATCACAGTCAAGCCAGCACACCAAATGGGTGTATAAGACCCCCTTGTTTATGGAACAAGGAACCTTCTTTCGCCCAACGATTTGACTAATGAAAATATATATATATATATATATATATATATATAAAATTCGTGCCCTGGGCTTTTATACTTCTCTGTGTATGAAATATAACTTAAGAAGTATTTTTACACAATAAGATATGATAGTGAATATGTATGTAATTATTTGATATTTCATTATAATTCATATATAAACTTGTGGGATTATATATATAATTTTACAAGTTTATATATATATATATATATATATATATATACTTGTAAAATTATATATATAATCCCACAAGTTTTTATGCTTATCATTATTATATTCAATTAATTATTGTGCATCTTATTTATTAATATGAATTAGTGACTTGTATTTTGAAATGTATTATATTTCTTATGTTATAAGAGGGTGAGGTGTGATGTAATTTGTATTTTAATAAGATTGTTTTTATTATTTTTGATAATTTTTTTGATGGATACAATTAAACATATTTTAAAATATTGATATGTTTGTTGTTGTTTTTTTAAATTATTAAGTTTTTGTTTGATAGCTTATACAAACTTTATTATAAATATGATTATAATTTAATATTTAAATTGTTGATTTTTGATGAATTGAATATTACAACCAATTTGTATGGATAGTTCGTTATTGAAATTTGACATAAAAAAAAAATTGGCGTTCAATCCAAGATACCATAACACTCTAATGTATTAATAACATTGCAAAGTACATGGTATTCTGAGAAATACAACGACTATAAGCATAGATTTATGTAACCATTTCAAGCTAGAATGTGGAATCTAATTCTTAGAGTGTGGAATAGAGAAGTCAAACTGCATATTATATAATAATAATAATATATTTTTAAGGTCACGGGCAAGCCACACCAAATTGGTGTATGAGACCCCCTTGTTTGTGGGACAAGGGACCCCCCTCTGCCTAGCAATTTGACCGGTAAAGTCTAGGGAGGTATACATACCCTACCCCCCTATGGATTTGAACTTGTGACCTCTTAAGAGGAAACACATGTTATCAACCATTAGGCCCACTCAGGCTATATAATTAAAGTCCAACTCGATATGTTTTAAGGTTAAGGGTGATAATATTGAAACAAATCTAGTAACCTAGAAAATAATTTGTTGATGTCGGAAACATTGTGCTATGTATGACTTATGGGTCATCCTCCACTTTGTAAGTAAGTGGAAGGCCTTTAGTAAACTTGATTTCAAATGAAAACATTGTCATACACATGGTTTGTATTGATCATAAAGGAGAATCTAACCTTAGTAATGATAAGAGTGAAGGACACGTCATTATTACAAGAAAGGCATTGACCACTTACAAGTTAGTGAGAGGTTGGTTTCATGGGGAGGTCCAAAAATTTTAAGGTCTCCATAATATTTATTATTATTAGAAACTACTAACGATGTGTTCTACTTTGAATTCTTGTGTATTATATGTTTTGCGGACGAGAAGATCTATGACTTTTTTGGGTGATACTTATTCTCCATAGAGGGAAGGCCATGTAGCAATTTACCACTGGCTAGTAAAATATTACTTAGTTAATGGAGAATTTGGTGTGGTGTGCCATTGAAAGTTTTGTTATCTCAAGAGCGTAGCTTATGCACTTGGGTTGCTTCTATACTTAAGTGTGAGTGGGAAATTCTTGACCCTAGAGAGAGTGTAGTGTCAAGTATACCATAGTAGTACTTATGTATTATCTTTAATCAATTATTTATGTTATTGTGGTGATATGGTATACTGTAAGTAGGCCTATCCTATGAACATAGAACTTGACTTTCGAATGATAAATGAAATATCGTGATAATGTGTTTTTTGTATTATAATGTGTGATGGGGTATATTGACAAGTTTCTACTAGCCGTCATGATGTTAATTCGACTTGTGTTTAATTGTTGAGTTTACTTGATCATACCAGAGTAGTGGACTTCATGCATATATTTTGAATGGTTGGTAACATTAGTAAGATGAGTGATAAGTACCTTAGTTAATTCTAATTGAATTAAAAATAAATAAAAAATGAAAGAACGCTTTGAGAAAAGGAGGTTTCTTGCAGGATAGAGAAACACTTTGGTCCATAAATTTTTTTGGTAGTAGAAATTCCAATGGAGTGTCATGTATTATTATGCATAAGTCCCTTGTAAGAGGGGTGAGTTGTCTAAATTGGAGCTCACATATTGAAATGCATTAATAAGTCTAGCAATTATTTGTTCACTAAGAAGGGTTTTCCCTATGAATAAATGATTCATTTTAATAATAATAATAATAATAATAATAATAATAATCTAGATGAGGGAGAGACGACATCAAATGACAATCGACTAGAAGTATCTTAGTAAATGTTCCCAAGAATGGAAAAATATTTGAATGTCAATCTCTTGAGTGATGACATAAGTATTGTCATGCTAGATTGATAATCAAATTCAATAATGATTGTTTGTATTTATCAATATATCCCAGGTGGGATTGTATGAATGACTTAATGAAATCTATATATAACTCAATATAAGATTCACTTAACTAGAGAATCGATGATTAGATAAGATTCTAACTAGAAGTCAAGCTAGTAAAATGTAAATGTGTTGAACCTGCACAGAATAGATCTAGCTAGAAAATACCACACACATTTGCAGAGGGAAATTGAGAAAGAAGAAGCAAGAGAGAAAGAATGGAAGAATTCTCATTAACGGTAATTAATAATGAATAATTTACACATGATATACTTTGTATAACTCTATCAATGCGCACTGGAGGAGAATCAATGCGCCATAGTGGTGGTCTAGAGTGATCTAGACACACACCAATAGTTGTGAGAGTGAACTGCCACCTAGGCTAATCTTTGAGGCAATTACGAGGGTGAATTGCCACCTAGCTGAGTTAACTAGTCAACCAGTCTTCAGTTAACTGACTGAAACAAAGTGTAGTGAGGAGTAGATCAAGGAATCAAGGGTAATGTACCAGTATGGTGATGAAACCAAGGCTAATGTGCATTAGCATGGTGATGATCCCAATGTTGCATGGTGACAAAATGAATGCAACATCTAGACTCAAATCAACTAGTCAAACTGAAGTGTCAACATAAGAGAATATTCTCTGGGTGGAATATTCTCCCCTAAACTTTAGGAGACTGAATAATGACTAATAAACATAGGAAAAACATGTTAGGATATTTAGACACTTAGGAGTTAGTTAAGATCTACTTGGTCTAATGTGTCGTTAGGTAAAAGTGTGTTTCTTAGTGTGTTTCTTTAGTATGCATTAGTATGCATTTGTAGTCAGGAAATATGACAGTCACGATATGTTCTCGACATAGAGTGATCCGACAATTCATACTCTTCTCGATCTTAATGACCATTGATCCATGGCTTAACACCCGATTGGTACATGATCTCTATTTAAAAAGCATGGAGGGTCATTTTCCGATGATTGATTGTGAGAAACTCTCTTGTAAAATCTCTCTATAATCTTTTTTTTTTGCATTAATAAACTGCTCCAAGTGGTCACATTGACTGGGGCAGTGGATGTTTCCTTGTAGGGTTTTTACCACGTGTAAACATCGGTGTGTTGATCTTTGATCTGATTATGTGAGTGGTTATTGAAGGTGTTCGTTCTCTGTTGGAATACCTGTGTTTTCAAACATGGTATCAGAGGTTGTTTGAAGATCCGCTACTGTTGTAGATCGAGATCGTGAAGCCGAGTTGCCTCATATCCATTTTTTGTCATTTCCGTACATTTGTGGGCTAAGAGGATTGTTCCATTGTGTCTAGAGCACTCATTTCATTTAGGAACACTTTTCTTTTCACTCAAAAAGGTTTTTGTTTTCCCAAGATACAACCATTACAGTTAGATCCAGAGGTACAAAGTTTGAATACGCATTTTAAAAAAAAATTGCAGAGTAGTGTTTCGGTTTTATTTTGGTTTTGTATTATTTATTTATGGGTTTCTACTCTTTTAGATATGCGTATTCTCTTTGCCCCACGCCCTATGCAATCTCGGAAAATCAGAAAAGGAGAGTAAAAAAGGTGCATCTTCCGAGTAAGCTAACCGAGATCTAACCCTTGTTGTCATCGAGAAGCGAAATTTTTTTCTTGTGTGAAAAGAGTTTAGCACAACAAAAACAAAAACAACAAAAATCCTCCTTATGAACATTACAATATGTTTTGCTAGACCATTTGGTTAAAATTTGTCTTATTAAGTAATAGGTCTTGAGTTCAAGTCTCTATTTTGTTACTTTTTTTGAAAAAGTTCATGTTAACATTGTAAAGTGTATTTCACTTCAAGTATAAAAGTGAATCACTATAAGTAGCTTTAATATTTTATTTTAGAGTTATTTATTTTGCATGCAGATTTTTTGTTACATTATAAAAGTGATCCCCACTTCTGTTTATAAAAATGGATCACTTCATAAAGCAACTTACACTATCACATGGTCATTTGGTTACCATTTATGTTGTTTTTTAAAAGAACCTAACTCTCACATCCGAAGTCCATTTTTAGTGTCGTTTTTTTTAAAACCGCATAACTTTTCAAGCTCTTTCCATTTAGATCATCAGTTTTAGTTTTTAAATCTATATTATCTGCATATTTAATATGGATTCTACAAGTAATCTCTTACTTACCAACACCAACTAATTCCAATGGAACTCCCATATGGAGGATTTATTAAGAAGTAAAGGCTTGTATCAGATTACCTTGGGAAAGGAACAACACCCACTGATGCTGATAAGAAAGCCAAACGGGATAATAGGATTGACGAAGCACGTGGAATAATCAAAATGTCCATCTCTCCTGATTTGAGGTTCCCCCTTCAATCAATTGATAAACCCAAAGAATCTTGGGAAAAGATTGAATCTGTGTTTGGTAAACACAATATAATTTGAGCACAACAGTTAGAAAATCAAGTTGTTGTTGGATAAATCGGTAGGTGCTGACACTAACTGGTCTCCCTAGATCCACCTAGATCTAGAGAAAAAAACACAAGAACATGACACTTTCCTTAAGTTTTAGATATTGAATTTACTAACTAAAGAGGGATAGGTGACATAACGTTTAAACGCAACTTCCTCTCGCCATCGCCATCCTAGCTCTGTTCCAACACTCATACAATGATGAACCTGCAAAAGAAAGCAACCAACCAAAGTGATAGTAATAGCATAAACTCAATATAAACCTATGTATGTGATCAAAGAATCATACAATAAAACACAACAAGCTTTATAGGAAAGAATCATATTACTATATCATATTAAATGTGAAAGAGAGATTACAACCATGGCCTTGATGTCGTAAGGTCCCTTCCAACTATCCTTTGTTCCCCACACACTTCCACTCCAAGAATTCTGAGAGCATCGATCTGATAATATTCACAATCTATCTTGACAAAGTGGCTCATATAGCTAAGCTAACAATCTCCAAAGCTCAATCTAATCCAAGCTAATCCAAAAGTCTCCAAAGCTAACTTTCTCCATGAGAGATCCTCTCCTTTTATAAGTTGAATAGGATAAGGTGATGATCAAAATATGGACCAAGGGTCAAAATTTAGCTCAAAAATCAAATTTCTCATAATTGCCTCAAAACAAATGGGTGTGTAGCCCTTGTTGTCACGAACCCAACGAAACTCATTTGGGTTCAAACGGATGTCAGATGAGAGATATATCGTGATCTGTTCAAATCACCAAACAGGTAAAAAAATGAGTGTTGATTGTGCAGTCCGTATAGTTCGTATGGATGGTGACGTGGCATGTCCATATGGTGATGTGTCAAAGCTGAATTGGCAGAGGTACGATGACTGACGTGGCAGGTGACGTGGAATTCATTTATTGACAAATTTCGGATGAATGGTGTTTCAACACGTGGCAGTTTTTGGTTAGTGGTTTGGTGCCACATGGCCTAGTCATGGGCTGCCACGTGGCACCCTGCTATTGGTTTGGGTGTTGGTTAAAATATTATGGAGTCCACGAGACTCGAACCCCGGACCTCCTCCCACCGTGAAAAGTTTTGGCAAAGGTCGCCCAACCAGCGTGCCATGCGTTGGTTCTTGTAATGTATATGGTTTGATTTATATTTAAATTGAATTTGTTTAACGGTTGGCATGGGGGTCTGGCCTGGGGCTTATCCCCAACCCCCGGTCGCACAACCTTTATACATATGACCTTACTATATCGCGCGCACGTGAATTGTTTTAACATATTCAAAGCTCCGGTCATATGTATTACCATATGACCGTGTCGTTGGCGCATGTTTTAAACAAGCCCCGGTTTCACATGTCCACCCATGTGACCACTTACCACACAGAGAGCGTGTGGTTCCAATGGTTTTTAAAGCTTGCAGTTGTGTTAACAATGTATGTGACCAAAGGACAACACAATGCATACAACCACCCAAAACAAATGCACGGGAATTGAATTGGTTTTTAAATGGTTGAGTTTATAAGCCGCCATTTGTCATCTGTTTATTCTCCATTGTAAATGGAGCCCCTTTTGCAATAGTGCGTGGTCACATGGTGACCTTATGACCGTGGCCTTGGCGGTTAGGGGCTGGGCACGCCCTAACTGTCCTACAGTTTGCATAGTTATGCGGTTTCACCCGGTGCTGGATTTAAGCACGTAAAAACGCATGTGAGCTAGGTTGAACGTACAAAGGTGCATTTTGGCGAACCAGAGACAACAAGCTTGAAGGAAGAAAATGGCAGGAGGCCTATCTTCTTCATTTTTTGGCCAAATGAGGTGCCGAAAAAGCCCAACTAGGGGTTTTTGGACGTTTTGAATCCATTGGCACTATTTTCAAAGCCATTTGAAAACTTCTTTCGTAGTTTTTTAACCATTGAAGTTTTAGGAAGCTCTAGGGAGCTTGAAGCCCTCATTGTTTGAGGTCTTTCTTAGATGAGCATATGTTTGTTTTGCGTGATTGAATAATCATTTTTGGCTAATTAATATGCTCTGAACACTTTGGGATAGGTTTTAGATCCATTTGAGGACTTTTACAGGTGTTTTTTCCAAAGAGAAGCTTAGGGAAGCTTAAGGCCACATGTAGAAGAGGTCATGCCCGGATGAGACATGATCCGTTTTCAGAGTTCTATTAGTCATTTTTGGGGTTTTTATGTATTCTGAACCCAATGGTATAGTCAGTATTTTCATTAAAGTTGAGCAGCAACTTGTAAAATAATATTTGACAAATTAATCCTAGAGAGCCAAGTCCATTGATGGAGGCTCAAGGAGATGTAGCTCGGAGAGGGGTGAACTCCTTTATCATGTTGTTCTTGTTGTGAGTGTTTGTTGGTTATTATTTGCTGCAAGTTATTTTTTCTGTTGTATTTATGAAAACAACATATTTAATCTTGCAAAAACCTCAGATATAAACATTTAAAAGAAGAAGCATAAACTTGGCACATAAGCTATCTTGCATATTTTAACACATTGAGTAAGGTCCTGTAAAGTTTTATTTTTATGAAGTAGAGGTTTCATAGAATAACAAGTCATCCCACTATTTTCAGATCAGGTGAGGAGGTTAGGATAATCCCACTAAATTATGAAAGCAAGTAATATCCAAACCATTTAGATGCCACCTCACCATGGAATTTTCTCCTTCTAGAAGCATCTAGAAGATGCTCATTTTTCCCACGTATGAGCATTCTCGCACCCTACTTATAGTGCAACCTGTGAACCTCTCACAACCCAGATATGGTGCAGCTTGCGAGAATCAAGAATTCTTGCACCTTGCCTATATAGCAACTTGCAAACATCCTCTTTAATAGGGTTTTTACAAAGGAGAATGTAACTTATTTTCTCAGGAAAAGTTCTTCTCTCTTATTTCTTCAGGAACTCAAGCCACTAACCCCTCTAAAGGAAACATATAGGTTTACATCATTAACGGTCATAGGGATGATGAAAATAATGTGTAATAGAGAGCCCCCCAAAGTATGAAGTTAGAACATAGTGATATCTGGAATACTTTGTCGAGTGTGTGTAGGGAACAAGGAATAGCCGATCGGAAACCTGTCAACAAACAAGGAAATACAGTATAATAATACATCATCACTGAGGTAGGCATTCCCATACTCAGAATACAAATGACTCAGATCATAAATGTCAACGTGCGAAGATCCATGTCAAGTAAGACAGGTCATGGCCACCAAACATACACTGTGGATCCATGTTGATATGACTCAAATTTGAACATAGCCACCAAAAATACATTGTGGATCTATGTGTTAAGGACTCAAATTTGAACATAGCCACCAGACATACAATGTGGATATATGTAACAATACATTGAATATACTCCAACGCAACCTAGATCTGTCAGAAAATATCTAGGGTCTTCATCTCCACCACTCTATAGTATGAATCTAACCATGTGAATACATGTGTCGAAGTCGAACATGGTAGAAACCACTTGATTACTGGTCATTAGTGTATACCTTTAACAAGTGCGAGGGAAATAACCATTAATGTCAATGACTCCCAAGGTACACTAGTACAATCCAACAAATGTGAATAAATGAATTGAATTCGAACACTCGGTGGAATCTCCCGATCAGGGGTCAATAATGAAGACCCACTGTCGAAAGCGAGGAAACCTTCCATTAAGGCATGCAAGTTCCAAGGTACCAATTGGTTTCTAAGTCTAATTCTTGGAAAATGATTTGAAGTTGACAGGAAAATACTCGTCATAGGAGGGCCTTAATGTATCCCCAATCAATGACATGAAACAAGTAACAAGATTTGATGTAGATCAGAGTAACAAGTGATTGAGAACTGACTCACAGATGGCCAACACAATAGAAGGCTTAAGGACTACAAAAATGGCCAACGCAATAGAAGGATTTATGGGTTGAACATATTGACGACACGACAACTGTCTTGGAAACACTGACACAACAATAGGGATCATAGACCAATTTGTAATCTTATAAGGAGTATGATCAAGAGACGAGCGGATTTTCAAACCTAGACACAAGGCGAGTGAAAGGGTGTGATGTTCAAAAGCGACTCTTCCATGGAATACAGGTTTAGACACTTTTCTTTCCCAATTTTTTCCCCCACCATTTATGGCGAGTACCTCTTTATTTTTACAAAAGCTTGAGGAGGATAACATATGCTTGAAATGTAAGCCCATCCTTCAGATGATTCCCTCGAAGTATGTTTAACGAACCCTAGGAAGGAGTGGTTTGGTCCCACATGGGCCTTTCAATGTTTGTTTTATGAGTCCAAATAAAGAAAACTCAAGGTCTTTTCATGTTTAGAGATCCTGAAAAACACTTAAAGAGAACTCTCTTAGCTCCTTTTTCGTAAAGTAGCCTGATGAGACTGAAAATTGGATAAACTATTGCTCAATAGATGTTTTCTTCAAATACTTTAACGAGTGTGAAAAGAACAAGGTCGCTCGACAATCTTTTCATGTTTAGAGAGTCTGAAAAGAGCTTAAAGGGAACTCCAGTGAGTTCCTTTTTCGTATAACTTTTACGAGTCCGAAAAAGTGATAAAAGTATACTCGGTTATATTCTCATTGATTTACGAGCACGAGAAAGAACAAAGACTAAGCTCGGTAACTTATTCTCATGTATTTATGAGCATGAGAAAGAACAAAGACTAAGCTCGGGATTGTTTTCATTTTTACGCAAGATTTAAAACACACAACACATGCTAAAAATCCAATCTAGAGTATTCTAGGGAAAACAAACAACACATGCTAAAAATCCAGTAAGCAAGAAACCAAACAAAACTTTCTCACAATGAACGCACTAGTTGGTGATGAAATCCAACGTCGTGGGAACAATGTAAGAAGGGGCTGAGATAGAGTGGGTGGAAAAGTTACGTTGATGACCTGCTTAACAGACTTACACCCTGGTGCAAGCTCCCACACATAATCATGGGTATACCCTCCAAGGATCCCAAGTGAATTTGGCCAATGTCAATTCTAGGTACCATGAAGACTTGCCCCTCCACAGTCACCTTGTGTAAAGACCCTAAAGAGATAGGCCACTAAGGTTACCAATCACTACAGTGATGCCTGGGGAAATAGTGGACAGTCTGATCCACACGCAAGGGCAGGGTATCTAGCCCGAAATCAACTTGAAAGGCTTCCACTCATCATTGTGGGTATACCTCTCAAGCGACCCCCATAATACACGTAATCTCTACAACAAGACCAACAAAGTAGAGTGAGTAACTCTGCCAGTCTCAATGCGACCTCGTGACTAACCCTTGTGTTAGAAGGGCTTCCCAGGACAAAATGTAGTAAGTGGATTTAACTCTCCCTATCACAAGATACTATGTTTGTTTGCAACTTTGGAAAGTTATCTTTCACACCTATTCCAAAGACCTGCGACTAATCTAATGTAGGTTTGCTACCAGAAAAGATAAAAATGTCTAATCAATTTTTATAAGTGCTTTATTTTATGGTTGTTGTTACTCAAAAGGAAAATGGTGTGGAAAATGTGGTTTTTTGACCGACTCTAAAGTTATGCAAAGAGATGATGATGCAATCTTTTCATTATGATGAAAGCTATGCTATGAGAAGGAGAAAAAAATTATCATTCCTAGATGCACAATGTCCCAAACTCTTAAAACTCATCAATATCAATATTCTCAAGAAATGAGCAAAAAAGACTGTACACCAATGCACGATTCATGGCCCTCCATGCCAAGAATCATGCAATTCCACTACTTAAAATGCAAGGATGCCCCCAATCCAATATAAATCAAGAAATTAAATCTTTTTGTTTCAAAATTTTCACTAAGAGAAATAATGAACTTTCTTAAAACAAAGAAACCCAAAATAAAAGTTTTCTTTTAAAGCGAACTATTCAAAAGAAATCTGACCTTTCCCTAAACAATTCTAAAGAAAACACAGGCTTTGGAATTGAAAGACACTCAAAGCAAGAGACTAATCCTTCAAAACCAAACGAAGCAAAGATGGCTAAAAGGAACTCAAAGAATGTCAAGAAGACTGTAAACAGATCAATATAGGCTCCAAAAGTTCAATCCAGTTGATCAAAGCAAAACTGGGCATCAAAAGATAGAAAATCCTGATTCCAAACAAAAATTTCAAATGGGTTCGCAGCCTAGCTATAGGGTGCAGTGCGAAAATCAGTGGAGTTTGCAGGCTGGACATAGGTAGGGTGTGAACATGTCGCATTGGATTACACAGTAGGGTGCGAAACTGAGGGGTTTTTGCAGGCTGTAGACTAGTACAGTGCGAGACTGCTTGAAATCAAAGAGAATTTGGGAAAGGACAAAAGAGTCTAAGTGAAATTTCAGATCCAAAGAGTCTGGATGGATCTCCCACAAACTCAGAAACCAAAAAACAAGCAATCAAAGCAAGAGAAACTAGACTAACTAGGAAACAATCTATTCCTCAGTATGGTTGCCAATTTTGTTATTGGATAAATCGGTAGGTTCGGACACTTACTGATCTCCCTAGATCCACCTATATATAGAACAAAACACACAAGAACATGACACTTTCCTTAAGTTTTAGATATTGAATTTACGAACTAAAGAGGGATAGGTGACATACCGTTTAAATGCCACTTCATCTCACCATCGCCATCCTAGCTCCATTCTAACGCTCATACAATGATGAACCTGCAAAAGAAAAAAACCGACCAAAGTGATAGTAATAGCATAAACTCAATATAAACCTATGTATGTGATCAAGGAATCATACAATAAAACACAACAAGCTTTATAGGAAAGAAACATATTACTGTATCATATTAAATGTGAAAGAGATATTACAACCATGGCCTTGATGTCGTAAGGTCCCTTCCAACTATCCTTTGTTCCCCACACACTTACACTCCAAGAATTCTAAGAGCATCGATCTGATAATATTCACAATCTATCTTGACAAAGTGGCTCATATAGCCAAGCTAACAATCTCTAAAGCTCAATCTAATCCAAGCTAATCCACAAATCTCCAAAGCTAACTTTCTCCATGAGATATCCTCTCCTTTTATAAGTTGAAGAGGATAAGGTGAGGAGGTTAGGATGATCCCACTAAATCATGAAAGCAAGTAAGATCCAAACCATTCGAATGCCACCTCACCATGGAAGTTTCTCCTTCTAGAAGCATTGAGAAGATTCTCGTTTTTCCCACATATGAGCATTCTCGCACCCTGCTTATAGTGCAACCTGCGAACCTCTCGTAACCTAGCTATGGTGCAGCCTGCAAGAATCAGGCATTCTCGCACCCTTCCTATATAGAAATTTGCGAACATCCTCTTTAATAGGGTTTTTACAAAGGAGAATGCAACTTCTTTTCTCAGGAAAAATTCTTCTCTCTTCTTTCTTCAGGAACTCAAGCCACTGACCCCTCTAAAGGAAACAGATAGGTTTACATCATTAATGGTCATAGGGATGACAAAAATAATGTGTAACACAAGTACTAACTTTAAGTCCAAGTGATTTTTCTTGCATTGAAGACTATCTATCTAATTTTAAAACACTCAGAACTTTATGTGAACAATGTAAGATAAAGATAGATGAAGATCATTGCATCTATCTTATTCTTTCTAAGCTAGGTAGTGCATATTCTCTGTTTGTATCGTCCTTTTATGCCATGCAAGAGGCTCTAGGGGAAAATTATCAAAAACTAAGTCTTGAGAAATTTTGTGATGCTTTGATTAGAGAGCAGGATAAGCTAGTACAACTTGGAGTGATCAACACTGTAGGTACCTCCAACAAAGACTTAGTTTTCCATTCGAAAGATAAACCCAAGAATACCAAGAAGCAACATCCTCGCCACAACAATAAGAAATATAAGGGTCCCAAACCCACTCATATAGCTTTTTCTCATAATGGAGACAAAGAAGCAAAATATAAAAATAAGAAGACGGATAGACATTACAACTTTTGAGATAAAGATGGTCATGATGAGTCCAAATGTTTCAAGAAGATGCCATCTTTAGAAGCAGCGATGAGGAAGCACGACATTAGTATTGATTCTACTTCTTCTTCTTCTTCTCATGGACATGCACTTTCTGCTTCTGGTTTCTCCTTCAATACACCTTCTACTTCTACTTCTGATAATTGGCTTATTGATTCTAGATCATCTTATCATATGGCTAAGGATAGAGACATATTTTCTACTCTAAATGAATGTAACAAATAAAATATTTGTTGGTGATGATATATCTCTTAGTGTTGAACGATCTGGAATAGTTCAAGTAGAAAATGGTCATTTCAATAATGTATTATGTGTTCCAAGTATTTCTTGTAACCCTCTATCAGTATATCAAATCACTCATTCAGGTGAAGGTAAAACCGTAGAGTTTTCACCTCACCAAGTTGTAATCAAGGATCTAAAAGATCCTATGCACGTTCTTGCAACTGGAATTGCTTATGATATTACCAGGTTGTACAAGTTTGACAACTTTGGGTCATCATCTTTTTCATTAGTTTTTGTTGCTCATAGCGATGAATTGAGCAAACTTTGGCATGAGTGGTTTGGTCATATAAACTATTGCTCATTGCAACAACTATGTAATCAACAGATGGTGACTGGTCTTCCTCTTGTTTCATGCAGAGATGGTGTTTTTCATGGTTGTGTTCTCGACAAACATCATCTGGACAATTTTGAAAAACGTGCCTCTTGGCATGCCTCGGGTCCTTTGCATCTTGTTTACAGCGATTTGTGTGGTCCACTTTCTTCTCCTTTTTCTGGGTGCAAGTATTTCTTAACTTTCATTGATGACTTTTCCAGACGTACTTGGGTTTACTTCTTAAAACTTAAGTGTGAATTTTTTGACAAGTTTTTGGCCTACAAGGCCCTTGTATAAAAGCAATCTGGACATCAAATTCAAATGTTAAAAACATATAATGGAGGCAAATATGTGAACAATAATTTTACAAGTTATTGCACTACACGGGGAATCCAAATGCAACAAACTGTTCCATATACACCACGACAAAATGGTGTTGCTGAGAGAAAGAACCACACATTAAAATAAATGGATAATTGTATGATCCAATCTAAGGGATTAAGTCTAAAGTATTGGGCAGAAGCCATTAACTGTGAAAATTACATAGTAAATCACACTCCAACAAAGGCCTTGTTCTTTCCCTTGCTGCCTCACATAAATGGGAGGTCCATCAGATGGATATTAAATCTTCCTTCTTGCACGAAGATTTGCCAGAAGAAATCTACATGGAACAACCTCCTGGCTATGTCTAGAATGACTCTAGCCTTTTTTGTCTCCTTAAGAAATCTCTTTATGGTCTCAAGAAATCTCCTCAAGCTTGGTATGCCAAAATGGAAAACTTTCTTATTGCCACTGGATTCTATAAATGTTATTCTGATCCTAATGTCTATACCAAGAAAGTAGTAATCCATATCGTAATGCTTTTCCTTTATGTTAATGACCTTATCCTTATTGGTAGTGACTCAAAACTTTTAAACCATGTTAAAACCAACCTTAAGAAGAAATTTGAAATGACAGACCTAGGTTTTTTGCATTATGTCCTTGGGCTCCAATTTTTTCAAACCAATGAAGAAATTTTTCTTTCCTAGTCTAAGTATGCTTGTGACCTTCTTCGTCTCTTTCACATGGACAATTGTAAACCAACCGCTTCTCCTTTCTAGTTTGGAGCCAAGCTTACTGCCACATGTACTTCTCCTGAAGTTGATGCCACCCTGTATCGTCAGTTAATTCGTAGCCCCTTATACTTGACTCATACCTGTCCTAATATTTCCTTTGTTGTTGGTCTTGTTTCCCGGTATATACAAACACCCCATGAAATCCATTGGAAAGCAACTAAAAGGATACTTCTCTATGTTTGTGGTACAATTCAGTTTGGGATACATTACAATTCAGGGGGGATTTCTTTATTGGTTGGTTTCACTGATTCAGATTGGGCCGACGACCTTGATGATCGAAAGTCTACTGCAGGTTATGTTTTTAGCCTTGGTTCAGTACCTGTCACTTGGGCCTGTAAGAAACAACAGGCTATTTCACTTTCTTCAGTAGAAGTAGAGTACCTAGCAGTAATAAATGCAAGTCAGGAAGCCTTGTGGATTTGACAGATCCTTTCATAGTTTGGATTCCAGCGGCATCATCCGACCAACCTTTGGTGCGACAATCAAAGTTTCATCAATCTTATCAAAGACCCAGTTCAACATCAGCGTAGAAAACACATCGATCTACACATGCACTTCATTAGAAAGATCATTCATGATCAATTTATTGAAGTGCTCTTTTTCCCTACAGAAGATCAAGTTACAGACATTTTCACAAAGTCTCATCCAGAAGCGAAGTTTTCCTAACTTCGATCTATGTTAGAAGTTCAAGAAGTTGTCATTAAGGGGAGATAGGCTCTAATGCTACCTTCCTTTTCCTATTCTTTCACCATTGTAAATCCTTCAATCCTATCCCAAGTTGTTCTTAAGGGGGGATGTTAGGATATTTAAAAACTTAGGAGTTAGTTAAGATCTACTTGGTCTAATGTGTCGTTAGGTAAAATTGTGTTTCTTAGTGTGTTTCTTTAGTATGCATTTGTAGTTAGAAAATCCGATGGTCACAATATGTTTCTGACATAGAGTGATCTAACGGTTCATACTCTGCTCGATCTTAACGACCATTGATCCATGGCTTGACACCCGATTGGTCCATTATCTCTATTTAAAGAGCATGGAGGGTCATTTGTCGATGATCGATTGTGAGAAAATCTCTTGTAAAATCTCTTTGTAATATTTTTCTTTTGCAATAATAAACTTCTCCAAGTGGTCGCATTGGCTGAGGCTGTGGATGTTTACTCGTAGGTGTTTTACCACATGAAAACATTGGTGTGTTGATCTTTGATCTAGTTATTTGAGTGGTTACTAAAGGTGTTCGTCCTTTTTTGGAATACCTGTGTTTTCGAACAAAACCTTAGTACCTTAGGACAAAATAAATCCTAGGTGTGTGTGAAGTAACTCCAACACCCCTCCTAAACATCACTATGGTGAAAATAAAGAATGGGTACCGGCAATGAGGCCATGTTAGGTACCCAAATACAAAAGATACACTGAAATAAAGTGAAGAAAGAGGGAAAACCTCATGGGAAAACCCCCCGCTCAAAGTATAACGTATGTAGAAATAAGAACTGACAATCACTAGGCAACTGTGTCCTTCACTCCAAGACGGATTCATAGAGAGTGGAACTTCTTCTAAGTGAAGGTATTGGTGAAGATGTATGTCATATGTTTTGTTGAAGGAAAAAATTGTAGGTCGATGATCCCCTCGTGTACTAATTCTCGTATGTAGTGCATCTAGATCTCGATGTGCTTCATCCACTACCTCTGAATTGGATTTCTGCAGAACTTCAGAGTGCTCTGGTTGTCACACAAAATGACAATCGACCTATGAAACTGAATGCCCAACTCAGTGAGAAAATTTTGTAGCCACATAGCCTGAATGGTTATGTTAAATACCCCTTCGTACTCTGCCTCAGCTGAAGAAAGAGAAATAGAAGCCTACTTCTTGCTCGACCAACAGATAGGCCCAGAACCAATATTAAGTGAGTAACCAGATGTGGAATTGCGATCAATGCTATATCCATCCCAGTTAGAATCAGTAAACCCGATGAGATATAATGTAGATTCTATTGCATAATGAATCCCAAAGATGATGGTGCCTTGTACATATCGAAGGATACGCTTTACATCCTTCCCATGTAGCTCATGCAGATCCTGCATGAATCTGGAAACTGTGTGAACTACATAGGAGAGGTTTGGTCTGGAGTGTGTGAGATACAACAAGCTCCCCACTAGCTGTATGTACAATGTGTTTTCAACCAGTGGAGTATCCCCACCATCCTCAAGTTTGAATCCTGATAAGAAAGGATTAGGAGCAGACTTGTAGTTTGTCATGTGAAATATCTCAAGGAGATCTCATGCATACTTGGCCTGATATAGTTTGATGCCTGATGCATCCTGATTGGTCTTGAGTCCAAGGAAGAAGTGTAGTGGAACCATGTCTGTCATAAAAAACCAATCATGTAGAATCCTCTTGATTGTAGCAATCGCTGAAGTTGAGAAATCAGTGATAAAAAAATCATCAACATACATAACTAACAGTAGAAGTGAATCAACCGTCCAAAGCATGTAGAAATCTGGGTCTGATTTACAATGTAAAAAGTTTTGTGACAACATGTAGGAGTCCATCTTGGCATACCATGCCCTCGAAGCTTACTTGAGGCCATAAAGAGACTTCTTCATTTGACAGACCAAAGATGAGTCCTGCATAAATCCCTGGGGCTGCTCCATATAGATCTCCTCAGAGATATCATTGTGAAGAAATGCATTTTTCACGTCCATTTGATGGACTTCCCATCACTTGGTCACCGCAATGGAAAGTACCAAACGTATGGAATCCATCTTCGCTACTAGAGAAAAGTTCTCATCATAGTCAATTCCATGCACTTGTTGAAAGCCTTTGGAAACAAGATTGGCTTTGTATCTACTAATATGTCCATCCATTGATCTCTTAGTCCTATAGACCCATCTGCATTTGACAAGTTTCCTTCCAGAAGGAAGGGGAACCAGATCCCAAGTCTGGTTCTCGAGGAAGGATTTGTACTCCTCATGCATGGAAGATTCCCAAAAGGGATTTCCAGCATCCTTGCCATAAGACTGTGGATATAAAGACTGAACCAAGAAAATATTTCTGGAGGGAAATGGTTCATTGGCAGTGAATGCAATAGGAGGCTCCTTGAAATTAGATAGAGTCCTTCTAGTATCGGTTGGATCACCAACAAGATCCCATGCATATTAAAGAGTTGTTTGTGCCCACTTGGGCCTCTTCTTTGGATCTACATCTGCATCTGAATTCTCTGAATCTACATCTGACTGTACTGACTCTGTATCTGGGTCCTCTGAGTCCTCTGAATTAGAACTCTCATCTGAAGAAGAGTCAACATGTGTATGCTCATCATCTCGAACAGGTGAAAGAATGTGTTGGATTACTGAGAGGCAGGGTGAATCAGTAATAGAGAAATTTAATCCCTTTTAACCATATAATCCAAGTGTTATATCAATGAAGAATTATCATCCAATAACTGCAGAGTAAATAAGCAATGAAAAAATGAACAAACATACACATACACAGTACACCAGTGTTTTACGTGGAAACCCAAATCGGGAGAAAACCACAGAATGTTTTTTCTTATATGTCTTGAAGAATTACATTCATTGGAAGCACCAACTTCCTTTGTTTTCTAGCTGCAACTAGAAGGAGGCTCCAACCCCCTAGTTTCTCAGGCTACAACCTGAGGGAAGCTCCAACTCCCCAATTCTTTTTCTACAACCATAAGGAGGCTACAACCCCCTATGTTCTCTGGCTACAACTGGAAGGTGGCTACAACCACCTATCGTTGCCCCATCCTGCCACTCTAAAGTACAAGTAGAATGATGGAACCATTGTTAACCTGTCACTGTGATATATAATGCTATAAACCTGTACCAATAAATATGAACCATGCATCAACCTGTACCTCAACCTGTAATCAACCTGTATCATAAACAAGTGCATCAGCCATGCACCAACCTGTACCAAATAACCTGTAATCAACCTATACTATAAACAAGTGCATCCAACCATGTACCAATCATGTGTCAACTAATCATCAACTATGACTCATCAATATGTACCAACATCATCAACTATACACCTCATGTATGTGCCAACTCATCAACTACTTGTCTCAACCATGTACCTCAACCAAAATCCCTCATCAATTTCATCATCCAAATATGATTTGTAGCTCTGTAATAGACCTGGTGTATATGATCACATTCCTACAAACCTTCCTTAACTTCAACAACAAGAGACTAGCATTTTCATCAAACTTTTATTTAGTCTCACATGCCTAGCTTTGGATTAGTCAACAACCCTAACTTGAAGTAATCATAACTTTGCACCTATAATGTATAAAGATATGAAACTAATACACAATTTTATTAAGTGTTTTTTATGCAATTCCTCCCGGTGTCACTACTTGGAACCTCTCAGAAAAGGAGTTATAGAAAAAATGGCATACCTTGCTGAACTCTGACTTATTCTAGAGAGTGACCTTGTAGAGCGTGCCCCGCATGGAATATTTGTTGAATTGATATGAAACTATTAAAAAAAATATTAAATACTTCACCCTAACCAAAAAATTTAGTTTCACTGAATTTGGATCTGATATGACGAAGTTATGACATTTTTACCCGAAACACCTGTTTTTGACTAGTTTCAGGACTGGCCACAAACCCTATTTTTCACAGAGTGTAACTCCAAAAATACAATGAACCACAAGATGGATTTTTTACCATAGATAATTGGATATGTTTTCTCAATTCCATAGAAATTTCACAATCTGAATCATTATAGAAAAACATTTATAGCGAAAATGGTGAGATGATTTGTAAATAACATACCTTAGAAAGCACCATCAAAAGAATTTATTCATCCTTGCATTTCGGCCTTCTTTTCTTCACCTTCCCTCAGAATTCTGGCTTATATATCCTTGGTTACCTCAGACACATATAGATATTTAATATTCTAAAGTGTTATTAAAATGAGAGAGTCTTGCCTCTTATTTATACTCTCCAAGTAGCTTCCTTAAAAACATCTTCTAGGTCACTTCGCCCCACTTTCCTTATTTTAGAGTTAACCCACTTCTAATTTCTCCATTAAATTTATTATTGAAATAATTTATTTTGTATTCACTTTGAATTATAATACACTCATTAATTCACTTTATTATTTACCTTTTAAAATCTCTTAAACCACTTTGACTACTTTGACCTTTTGGGGCCTCTAGATGACATATGAGGGTCCTCCAACTTCGTAAGGCCATAACTCTCAAACCGTGAGGAGTTATGTGACATTCCACATACCACCAGAAATGGAATGACATGTAATATCCATATAGAACATTATTATCTGAAAATATATCATAACTCATACCTTTATCCATCAAACAAACTTGGGTCCATTACCCAAACCTTGGGTCTCCCACTTCTCATGGCCATGAATCTCTAACCGTGAGAAATTATGTGACGTTCCACATACCACCAGAAATGGAATGACAAGAAATATCCTTCTAGGATAGTTTACCTGACAAATTCATTGTCCTTCATCTCATTATTCCACAATTAAGCATGGATTCTCTTACTCCGCAAAGCGTCTTCCCATGAGGGATTTCACCATAAGGGGACCACTTTGGAGTTCATCCATATTTACTTCTTATAAACCATCACAAGAAAATAATGAGTCATATTTACATCAAACAATCTTGGGTCCATTACACAAACCTTTGTGTTGTGGGGATTTCTTCAAGGGTTGACATCAATGACAACCAACCTTAATCAACAATCTCGCCCTTTGGAATTGATGGAAACACTATGATGCAATACTAAAATCATATCACTCATTCTCCCCCTGGAACCATGCCTCTGACCTCTGTATCTGATAAATTTGCATCTGTCCTCTACATCTGATAAATCTGCTCCCCCTAGAACCATGCCTCTGTCCTCTGCATCTGATAAATCTCTCCTCCTTTGTCATCAATGGAAAAGGTATCTTTCCATCCGAGGTTTCTCCCCCTGACTGAACTTTCCTCTTATGGTGCTTCCTCGTGTACATATAAGACATATAATATAAGCATTCAAAAATCATTCATTTTGAAGTAGAAATAACTCCAAGTCTTTGGCGAAGATATTCAAAGGCTTCCCGTGCAAGTGGTTTTGTATTTATGTTTGCCACTTGTTCTTTTGTGCCCACATACTCAACTCTGATGTTGTTTTCTGCAACCTGTTCCTGTAGAAAGTGATACTTGATTGGAATGTTCTTCGTCTTGGAGTGCATCACCGGGTTTTTTGAGATACTGACGACACTTGTATTATCACAATATATTGGAATGGGCTCATCATACTCAACTTGTATATCTGTCAAAGTTTGTTTCATCCAAAGAACCTGTGTACAACATGTTGTTGCTGCAATATGCTCTGCCTTAGTTGTAGATAGAGATACGAATGATTGTTTCTTTCTTAGCCATGATACCAAACACTCACCTAAGTAGAATGTTTCTCCATTGGTGCTTCGTTGGTCATCAATACAACCTCCCCAATATGCATTTGTGTAGGCAATAAGTGATAGATATTTTCCTTTTGGATACCATAATCCAAACTCTTTTGTTCCTTTGAGATATCTGAATATCCTCTTTACTACTAATACATGTGATTCCTTTGGTGCTACTTGAAATCATGCCACCTATCTAACTGCTTGCATTAAATCTAGTCTGGATGTTGTCACATATAGTAGGTTGTCAATCATTGACCTGTATTGCCTCTGATCTATAGACTTCGAATCATCATCTTTGCTCAAATTACAACTGGTTTGCATGGGAGTGATAAATGGTTTGCAATCTTCCATTCCAAACCTCTTTAGCATTTCTCTGATATACTTGGTTTGAGAAATAAAAATTCCTTGGTTGATTTGACGTATCTAAAGTCCTAGACAGAAGGATAGTTCTCCAAGTAATGACATTTCAAATTCATTTTGCATGTCTTTTGTAAATTTCTGGCTTAACCTGTCATCATCACTACCAAACATAATATCATCAACATAAACTTCAATTAATAAAATATTACCTTGACTTACATTGATGTAGAGGTTGTTGTTTGCACTTCCTTTTCTAAACCCTGCCTATTGCAGATACTTATCCAGTCTGGAGTACCATGCTTTAGAAGCCTGTTTTAGACCATACAAGGCCTTCTTTAAATTACATACATAGTATGTGTTCTATGACAATTGAAATCCTTATGGTTGTTCATTGTAGACTTTGTCTTCAGGTTCCCCATTCAAAAAAGTTGATTTTATGTCCATCTGATATACTTTAACATTTTTGGAGCATGCATAAGATAAAAGTAAATGGATTGCTTCCATTCTGGAAACTGGGGAAAATGTCTCTTCAAAGTCAATTCCTTCAATATGTGCATATCCTTTACATACTAATATAGATTTGTTCCTTGTAACCTATCCATATTCATTCAATTTATTCCTGAAAACCCATTTTGTGTCGATCACATTCTTATTCTTTGGTCTTGGAACCAATTCCCAAGTGTCATTTTTCTCTATTTGATCTAATTCTTCATCCATGGCCTTATTCCAAAATTCATCCTTGTTGGCTTCTTCAAAACAGTTTGGTTCAATTGTAGATAAGAGTGATAGGTGTGTTTGTTCTGGTGAATGGATTTTTCTTCTAGTCTCAACTCCTACATCTTTGTTTCCAATAATCTGATTTGAAGAATAATTCTTCTATACTTGTTTGTTAAGCGTCTTTGGAGGTACTTTCTGAACTTTCTCTTCTGCTTCTGTTGGATTCTCTTCATCTTTGTATTCCTCTTCTACTTCTTTTTCATCTTCTTCTTCAAAAACTTGTTCCATTGATTTGGTTTCTTCTTCCTTTGATTTTGGTCTGCCTGTTTCATCAATTGTTACGTGGATGCTTTCCACAACTTTGTTCAATCTTAGATTGTAACACTTGTATGCTTTCCTTGTACTTGAGTAACCAACAAGTATTCCTTTGTCCACACGAGAGTCAATCTTTCCCATTTTTCCATCTTCTCTTTTGATGTAGCATTTGCTTCCAAAAACTCTAAAGTGCTTCACATTTGCTAGTCTTCCTTTCCATAGCTCGTGGGGAGTTTTATCAGTGCTGTTTCTGAGCATTACTCTATTTTGAATGTGAACTGTTGTATGCACTTCCTATGTCCAAAATATATCTGTCAATTTGGAACCCATTAGCATTGTTCGAGCCATTTCTTGTGCTGTCATGTTCTTTCTTTCAACAACTACATTATGTTGAGGTGTCCTAGCAAGAGAGAATTGTCTTTTTATTCCATGACTACTACAGTAGTCCATAAATTCCTTTGAAGTGAAATATTCTCCATTATCAGATCTCAAACATTTGATTCTTGAATCCATCTCATTTTCAACCATTTCCTTGTAGATCTTGAAGTTTTCAAAAACTTCTGACATGTTCTTGAGAAAACAAACTGCAGTCATTCTTGTATAATCATCAACTAATAAAATAAAGTATTTTTCATCTTGTAAGCCCTTTTTTGTAGTTGGTCCAACTAGATCATTCTGCACAATTTCCATTGGTCTTGTTGTTGAATATTCCTTTGATTTGAACCTGGTCTTTGTTTGCATTCCTTGTTGACAATGCTTGCATAAAGTGTTAGTTGGTTTCGTGATCTGGGGAATTTCTCTGACTTCTTCTCTTTTGTTGACTTTGACAAGGTTATCAAAATGCATGTGACCTATTATTCTATGCCATAGCCAACTTTCATATTCCTTTCCTAAACAACACTTTTCATTTCCAATTTCACTTAACACATATATGTTGTTTGAAGTTCTTGCAGCTGTACCGACCAACTTCCTTGAACCTTCTTTTCTTATCTCACACTTTTCTGAATCGAAAGTAAGTTTATGACCTTGGTCACACATTTGACTCACACTTAGAAGATTATGTTTCATATCTTCTACCAATAGAAAATTTTGTGCCTTTTCATTCTTGTTCCCAATTCGAACTATGTCTTCTCCAATGATTCTGGATGAATTATCATTTCCGAAGGAGACTGATCCATTTTTTTCTTTTCATGATGTAATAAATTTGTCTTTATCGCCTTTCATGTGTTTTAAACATCCACTGTCAACATACCAACGACGTTTCTTCTTCTTAGCTTAGAGTGACTGTGCATTATTCATTGTTATATTGATCTTGCTCTCTTATCCATGTCATTTTTTGAGGTTCTTATATGTGACTATTGTTATTCTGTTGAAGTTCTTTGCATCCATATCCAATATGAAAGGATTCTAAAATTTAGGAAATGTAAGGACTGGTGTTTAAATGATCTTCCATTTCACCTCATCAAAATATTTCTACTAATTGTTTCCTCACTGGAAACTCTTACCACTGGTTGTTATGGCATCAAGTGGTGCAGGCTGCAACCACCACTAAAAAGGATATTATGAACTTCCATAGGTATTATGATTCCCCAACAAAGCTCCTAACTTCAATGAAACTAGTAGGAATTGACCACTTGATAATGGCCTCTATCTTTCTGGGATCTATATTGAGTTCCCCTTCACCAATAACATAACCCAAATACACCAATGAGTGCTAAGAAAACTTGCATTTCTTGAGGTTATCCAACATTTTATTCTTTTTTAGATTATCTAACACCTACATGAGATGTGAAATGTGCTCCTCCTAGGTAGATCTATAAACCAATATGTCAGCCAAATACACTATTAGGGATGCAACTCATCATTCATTGATCACATAATTGTAGATTGTGCATTACATAAACAAAAAGGCATGAAAATCCATTCATAGATACCTTTCCTTGTCTTAAATAAAATCTTCCAAGTGTATTCATCTTTATTACATATATGGTGGTATCCTTATTTGAGATCCAACTTGGTGAAGTGCTTGGCATGCTACAAATGGTCTAACAAAACATCAATCTTGGGAAGAGGGTACTGATTCTTGAGTGTGCTATTTTTCAAATCTCTGCAGTTGATACACATTCACCAAGTCCACTTCCCTCTTTGGTGGCATCCCTTTAGGATCCTGTAATACTCCTTTGTATGCCCGTAAAAACTCCTCCAACTAATGTTTATACTCTTTTGTACATCCCTCTAGATATTACCTTACTCTTACTAATCCCTCCCTTGTCTGATTTTATCTTAAGAAAAGTAATACATACTTCTTACTAGAAATGATCAACTTGTTTTCTTGGTTAGCACCTAATAGAGATATATTTGATTTACCTTTTTGTGCATTGATGATGTAAGACTTCCCATACTTTATCAAGTGGTACTATTTTACTCCATGTATGAATATCACATCCCTCATATACATGTAGGGGATTCCAAACACTAAACCAAACACGTCAAGGGGTACTACATTTAACTCCACTTCATTAATAATATCTACACTTATACCAAACTTGATCTTATACTTTTTAGTGACTTTGATATCTACATCCTTATTGAACCATCCTAATGGATATGGGCTTAGATGATCATGAACCTCCAACCCAATCTTGTTGACCATATCACCTGCTATGAGTTTGGCATGCGAACTGGTATCAAATAGAGCATCTCCCTTGGTATTTTTGACCTAGTTCTTTATGTGAAAGAGTTTAGTCATCTCCTTCTCTTCTTTATGATGAAGGCTACTCAAATTCACCTCCTTGTGCACTTAAGTGTAAACAATATTCTCATCCACATCTAAATTAGTCTCTACCTATTTTCCTAAATCCACACCAAATAGGTTCTTCTTCTTAGCATCCTTTTTATGATTCTTTTGATTCATGTCTAAATGTAGATTTCAACAATTATCTTAGGTGTGACCATCAATATTGCAATGGTTGTTTGCATCCTTGAATTGGTTATTTTCTTGTATTTTTATTTCCACTTATTCTTCCCCTCATTGGAAGCATCTTGGCGGTCTTTCTATTTAGAACCACTTGGATACACTTTCTTATGTCTTATGTTCTCTAGGTATTGTTCTTGCACACATGCCTCGTTAGTGGTCCATGGTTTGAAGAGCATCACTTGATTTCACAAATGACTATGTAGACCCCCTAGATACTTGAGGAGTACATATAGATTCTTGGGAGAGATACCCAACATGATCACCATATTCCTAAACTTAGTGGTGTACTCTTGCACACTCTATCATTGCCTCAACCTCAAGTGATGCCAACATAGCCATTGTTCCTCTATGTACCCAATAGGGTAAAATTGGGACTTAATGAGGGTTTTAAACACCTCCACTTAGTTACTAGTGGATCACCCTCCAAACTAAGTGTCTTTATGTGGCTTTCCCACTAGGTTAATGCATGGCCCTCTAGTTTTTGTCAAGCAAACAAAAAGAAAATATTATGCTCTTCATCTATAATATGGACACTAAAATACACTTCTAACTGTTGCAACCAATGATTCAAATTAAGAACATTTATAGATCACCTTGATAGGACTTGATGTCCAATTTTGCTTCCATTTTGAATAGAGGTTGTGAAGGAGTGATGGCACTGTAACTTGATTTCTATCTCTCCATCTCTTTTTTCCACTATTTTTCTAGGTCTTCGCTATTTCCCGATTTCTCATCTGATTCAAATTATGAATTATAACCACCAAAATCCATGAAAAGTTCAAACTTATTCACTAGAGCCACCATGAGGAGGGCCATGTTGTGAAAGATATCAATGAATTTCTCTTCTATCCTCACAAGTATATCTTCTACATCTTGAGGGTTGTTGATCTGAAAACGAAAAAGGCTTGTGTGTACAAATTTGCAAGTGAAATAGTTATGTGATTTAGGCAATTGGATCAAGTGGAAAACACATAAACTCAATGATTTTTACTTAACTTTAGTATCATAAACAAACATAAACACCCATCATAAACAAGCACATAACACAACAAAATGTCCTATTCTCATCCACCTTTCCCATCATCCTTCTTCACATTTCATTGCCCCATTAACCTTTCATGATATCATTTCCATAAATATACTTGGGTTTCACCTTATTGTTATCCACTTTATTCATTTTAGTATTTAAAATGAATTTGTGATTAAATGTTAGAAAATCAACATGTTTTCATATATATCTCAAATATGTGTGAGCTTTGTAATTTGTAGGAATATGTGAAGGATTAATTCAAAGGACTTCTCGAATACTTCCTCCACCATTTCAATATTTGAGAAGATAATTCAAGACCATTCCAAAGGAGAAGATCATGGAGATTTGGTTGGAATATCTTATCTAAGATATATGAGAGATATGTATGAAAATTTAGAGGGATTATATTTTGTAATAATGGAAAATAGGTTGAGAGAATAGTGGATCTATAATAATGAGATGGTTATCTTATCTTCAAGGATATCATGTATAAAAGAGAGTTCTCTCTCTTCATGAGGGAGCAATTAGGATGTAATTAGAATCAGAGTAGTCATTAGGATTCAAAAGAGAAAGGGATTCTTAGCTTTGATTCATATTCTTTCATTGTTATGCTTTCGTGATTGTCATTTGATTATTGTTATGTAATTCAAGATAGCTTTATGGTGTGAGCTCACATATGTTATTTGTCGTTAACTCTTCACATGTTGTATTCCTTTTCCTTTATGCAATTTCCTTCTTTCCTAGATTAATGTTTCCTGCTTTCCTAGATTAGTTTCATTTTAGCAATTTAGATTAGATTAATTTTACTTCAGTCCTGCATATATAGTGCGTGTGCTTTGTAAGCCTATGAACCTCGGATTGACAAATTAAATGGTTGGGAAAATACTACAACGAAATTAAACGACAATATTTCCGACTAACATTTTGGTGCTGTTGCCGGGGAAGCACGATGGATTGAGGTATTAGTTTCTTTTTCATTCCAATTTATGCAAGTGTGATTAGACATGATCCTAACTCCGAGGTGACATATGAGTAAGGACATGTAGGGTAGTGTAAATTTCAATTCCTACATGTGTTGTTAAGGGGTCATAGCAGCTACTTAAGTGGAGACTCCTCATGTTCTCGCTGCCAACTCTAGAGTGTGAATTTCAATTCCTGCAAGCGTAATTAGGGTGTAAATTTCAATTTCCGCAAGATTAGTTTAAATTTTTGCAAGTGTGATCTACATGTGTTGGTTCTAGGGGTCTTAACAACTACTTGAATGGAGACTTCTCATGTTCTCCCTAACCAACTATTAGGAACGTTTTAATTTCCGCAACTTTGAAGAGTAATTTTTTTTTTATGTTTTAGCAAGAGTGTTTTTTTAAAAGCTTTTCATTTTTTATTTGGGTGCTATAAGAATCCTTTTTTTGAACATGATTTAAGAATGAGTGTTAGCTTGGAGCTACTCATTTAGATCCTAGCAGACGTCGGGATCTCCTCTTCCTTGGAAGGGGAGATCTTGACAAGGATCAAAGATTCAAATACTCCTCCAGAAACAATTGAAGATTCAACATCTGAAGAATCCTGCATATCCGATGATGAACAATCATTCGAACAGAAGATCGAGGAAGATGCAGAAGAGTTACAACATGATCTGAGTAAGGAAAATCGTGCCTATGAAATCCTTATTGAACAATGGTTCCAGGTAACTACTCAATTAGACCAATCTTTTTGTTTTTACTTAGTTAGTCTGCTGTTACAGCGACTAGATTCATTCACTCTCGTATATTTTCACTTTTCATTCAAGAAATTGCCACTGAACATATTTATGTTACTGCTACATGAGTGGTTACACTGGAAGTTTAATTATACATAACTAATCTCTCATTTCTAATTAGTGTAGTGTAGGTAGGGTTTTATTTTTGAGTTTTATTTTTTATCTTTGCTAGAATAAGTATGCTCTCCTCTGTGCTTCGTGCGATCGCGAGGATCAAAAAATAGGGATGATTTGGATTTCAAGAATGAATTTCTTAACATGCTTAACAGTAAATCACAATAAAACCAATTTTACATGCTGTTACAGCATGTTGAAACAGTGAAATTTTTTCTGTTATAGCATGCTGAAACAGTGAAATTTTTACATGTTGTTACAACATGCTAAAACAGTGATTTTTTTTTTCCTGTAACAATGATCTCCAAAAAATAAAACAATAGTGGCATTAGGATAAAGATAAAACAAAAAAAAAAAAATAATAATAACAAAAGGTCTGCAACAGAGCCAAAACAAATGGCTGAAACTGTGTCACGTTTATTGAATTGCGTTTTCTCGCCTTCGTAAACCTGCAAATCAAACCTTGAACTCAGACCTGCAAATAAAACACAACCAAACATTAGAATTGGTCTATGAATCCATGTGAATAATATTTTTCACTCTTATAAACTGAAACTGTAAATCCCATGATGAAACAATGACGTTTTACTATAACAGTGGTTGAACTGTCCCACGATTGAATTGTATCTTCTTGGTTTGGTTTATTTCTAGTTTTGAGTCGCATCAACACCACCTTTTCCTCCGTCTTTATCCTGTAACTTGGAAATTAACTCTGCAACAATAAAACAATATGATCATGATAATTTATCTCTTCACATCGTAGATCTGTGTGTTCAAGGTGCATTGTGCTCAGGCCAAGAGAAGTAAATAACAGTTAAAGATGAAAATCTGAATAGGATTGACTGAATTGCAGCCACACTTAAAACTTCAATGATGCCATATCTAGCTTTCACCTTTTGAACTCTGCAATTAAAACTTGAATATGAGATTAAAATATGTTTTCTTTACTTTGTAGATCTTCCCTTATCATTTCCAAAATCTTTGCGATAATTTTTAAAAAAAAATCTCGACAATCAAACAAATCTCAATAACCATTTTTGTTATCGTGGCACTATAATTTGAGATGCTTGCGATATGAATTAATCGTGGGAAGAAGATTCAATTGGTTTTAGAATATCCCATACAACCAAGATTAAATGAAATATGGTGATCCGGCTCTATGTGCGACTTCATGTGCCAATTACTTCTTGGCCTATCTAATTTAAATGGATCTTGGATCTCATTTTATCCTACAAATCTGTGACTCTCTTCCTTTCCATTATCAATTCGAATGTTTAATTGAATTCCAGATATCCATGCACTCAATTCAAGATTCATAGTCATCAGTTTTTTTTAGCTGTTGGTGGATGACAGAATTAAATTTCTCACTTGATATCACAATCACAAACATGAATTGATAATTAAATCTATCCAGACGTTGAATTCCACATATTGGGAAATCCAATCCAATAATTGTCTAGTAGCTCTCTTCTCATTGTATTTTAGATGGATAATAATTTTCTCTGACATTAACATGCACTTACAGATACTGGAACAATGGTGTATTTTCTTGTCTTCCTGGAACAATGACAGATTTTCTTGTTAAAACGATTCTCGTGAGATCATTTTTAATTAAAATAGACTCAACAAAATGACAATCGATTGATATAATTATTTCCTGAGCAGAAATGAGGGCCACGCATAAGATTCTAGATGACATCTCAGTGATCACATTGCCGAAGATCCTCCAGACTATGAATAACCTATCCAGCAAATGAAATACATCTTGCTCAACATCAAACGTGCCAAGATTTATCATTATCATTGCAGATCTAATACGTTACAACATGACACATGTAGTTTTGATCTTGGATATTTCTCTAAAAGATAGTGCTTATGTCGCTCTCATTTATTTCTCTGCATATAAGACAACGGAGTCTGGAAAGAGTGTTTCGGTTAACCTATTCCAAGTAAAAAATGTAATATGAGAGGCAAATTGCAAATCACTTTCATTTCCAGCATCTGCAAAGCTCCACCTTACGCCTTCTTGAGAATGATATTTCGTCAGTACTCTTTTCCTTGTCTGCTACAACATTAGTGCAGGTTCTATTTGGATTTCCATTTCTTATTTCATATCCTTTTGAATATATATCAAAATCATTTGACCTTGGGTTTGCTTTGTGTAGAAACCTTTTGGTAATTATGTGATGGAGCACCTCGTAGACTTGGACTTATTAGTAAGTTTCCGAATTGGTTTTTGCCTTCTCAAGTTCTTATAAATTTTTCATCATTTTGAATTGAATTTAGGGTTTCTGGGCTTCCGGATCTGGTTATTGTTGTATCCGCACGTCTCGACTTGTCTTCAGATTGAGGATTTACGTACTCTGAAAAGTCTTGGATCAGTCTTCTGCATTTTATCTGGGATCTGAATCGATCTAGGGTGTTTTTTCTAGTGTTCCTGATGGGATTCGAGCCCAGGTCTCCATTTGAATTTCCAAATTTATTATATAATTCACATGGTAGTATGGATATCCATATATTGCAATTGTGTTGAACTTCAACCAGATGTGGGCATTGTACTCTCTAGTGCAATTTTATACTATTACACATGAAGAACTTCAAGAGATCATACCATTGACAAATTTCATTAGCTTCAAAGCAAGTGTGTTTGCAACATGGTGGCAGGGAGTAGCCATTGCGATCATTTGTTCACCGAGTTTTTTTTGGCAGGTGCACTACCAAATGGGCAAAATTTTCATTCTAGTCTATAGGATTTCCTAATTTGCATCGATTCAAATGGCTATTGCAGCAATAGCGCATATATTTTTCTTTCCTGCAGAACCATACTGGCTCATGGGTGAGAAACAAACAAGTGTCAGAATTCAATCTGCAGCTGCCAGAATAGAGACCCAAAAGGACTGTGAGAAAACAAGAGGCAAAGAAAGGCCCTCCGTTGTACAGTTGTTTGAGACCAATGTTGAGGGTCCTAGCACTAGTATAAAAGAGAGTGTTCAAGATCTTGTTATTGGAGGGGGTGAACATGTAGTGAATGATGTACTGATAACTGTATCACAAACAGTATAACCCATGGAAAAAGGCGTTACCAAGCTTAATGAGAATTTCCAACATCTATATTGGGGAGGTAAGTCTAACAATAATGAGAAGAAGATAGAGATTAATAATCAAATATTAGAATCTACAAGTGATGACAGAAGTAGAGAAGTGACTGTTGAGAAATGGAGAGTTTAGACCTCTGGAGAATGATGCATAAATGTCCAAGAACTAATGTACTGTAGGAACCCTCAAAGTTGATAACTCAACTTTCATAATATAGGGAGAAGTCATGTTACTTATGATCTTTCATAGTACAGAGTATGGAGAGTAGTCCTGTTGCTTTTATGAATTCGTTCTGGGCAGTGGTCATGTTGCTTTTATGAATTCTTTTTGGGCAGTGGTCATGTTTCTTTTATTGTTTCTTTGCATGTGCAGTGACTTCATGTTCTTTTACAGAACTTGTGTAATCGACCAAGTTTGTAAAGTAGGTGTTTCACACAATTTTCATACAAAATAAAAAAAAAAAAACTAAAACAAAAATGAAATTTGCAAATGGACATCTCATTCCTAAAACCGATTGCCAAAAACATGTTTTTATGCTTAATGTTAATTTGTTTTCTTAAGTTACATTGGCAATAATCAATGACGAAGAGAATAAATGCGGACAACATGTATAATTGCATTTATTTTCCATCTCAATTAGATCGCATTTGTACTTATCTCTTCCATTTTATGTTTTGTGATTCTCTCACGAAGCTTTGATTGTTGGATTAGTACTAAAGACTGATTGCAGGAACATGAAACTCATCTTCCATGCCACAATGATCTTTAAGAATCACAACATTTTTTAGAAAACCATGTTTGGTAAATAGCTTGAAGGAGTTGTTACTCAACAGAAGCTATTACACATCATAACATTTGTTGTTACAGAGCAGTCGTTTGCTGATACGTAGAAGCAATCTGCTGATACACAACAACTTTTTGCGCATCTTGATGTTTCTTGTTACACAAGGAACATGCTGATACACCATGTTGTGATACCCACATTTCTTCATTTCGCCAATTTCATGCTCTAACACTATCACATTTCTCCTTCAAAGATGATAAATCATTCCTGTGTTGAAACCATCTTCCATTGCCTTAAATTTCACGACTTCACACATGCCTATCTTTCTGAGTCGCATACATCTTTTTCATTTTTTTCAGTTCAGTTTGCCTTGTCAATAAAACTATCCAACTCCCTTTCCCTGACTAAATTTCCTTTCCATAAGCATTGTTACTCATGAGTTCTTTCCATTTATAGTCCTACCAAATCTTTTTGTACAAAATCACGTTGACTGATGTGGGATTCCTTAAGGCCCACCTTTCAACAAGTCTTGCCCCATCCACCTTAACACCTTATCTGGGATATAGACTAGAGTCCATTTTGAGTACCTAGAGGCTTGCATGCCTTAATGGCAAGTTCTCTCACTGACAATCATGGGAATACATCAATGTCCCTTGATCATCAGATCTTGCAAGTGGCTCGACATCATCTCATTCATTCGCACTTTACCAGATGTACTCAGGTACCTTGGCACTCATTAACATCAATGGTGAGTTGCCTCGCATTGGTTAACGACATTCATCATTTTTCGGTAATCCAATGACTTCTTTTCATGCTTGACATCGACACATTCATTCACATGATTAGAATTGTACCATCAAGTTTTGCTGTAGGTGAAGACTATACACTTTTCATGACTCTATCAACAGTTACAATAGCATGACTACTGCTCTCTGAGAGTACCATAGTTCCACTTTCACACTTTCTCTTTTCCATGATTCATTCGGCAGTAGTTTAGCTTCCTCCACTTCACATTCTTTGGTCCAGCAGACAACAGTCGCAGCTACAGTAGTAGTCACTTTCCATATGATCTTGCAGCAGTGACATCTTCCATGATCTAGTAGCCGCATCAACCATATTCCTATTGCATAGTTCATCAACATTTTGGGTAAGTGGAGGTATGTTATTTTCTAAACTTTAATCATGTAATTCCTCAACTTCTAGCAATGAATAATTTGGAAAATTCCCTCATGAAGTTCCCTTTCCTTTTTCACTTCTACGACTTATGTCACATTGTATGAGGACATGCAACAAGTTAAGTTGGGGGGTACATGACTTTCTTCACTATCATCACTCCATTTTTCCATGACCATCATTCCATTTTTTCGTCTCATTTACCAGTTATGAACATTTCTTTTCCAACAATGCTCTATTGCACTTTACTTCATAAGAACTGATATACATATTGGCATGATTCACACATATACAAAAACAAAAAAAAGGGCTTTCTTATACTCAGTGATGTTTTCCTTATGCACATTGATATCATCCATTTTCCAGTAAAAATATGGGCAAATTATTATCATAACAACAAGAGAACAAGTAACAAAATGAATGTTGTTAACACAAGAACCAACATTCTTTATATTCATGGTTGTCATACAAGAACCAACCATAAGAAAATGTCAGTTGTTACTGGAAACTAAAAATATGGGCAAATTATTATCATAACAGCAAGAGAACAAGTAACGAAATGAATGTTGTTAACACAAGAACCAACATTATTTAGATTCATGGTTGTCACACAAGAACCAACCATACGAAAATGTCAACTGTTACTCACGTAAATCCCATCCTAGGAAACATTTATTATCATCACTCAAAGCCAACATTCAGATGCCAGAATTTCTTGAGAAGATACATGCATGGTTGCATGAGGACATGCAACAAGTTAAGTTGGGGGGTATGTTGGGGCTCAGAAATGTCCTATTCTCATCCACCTTTCCCGTCATCCTTCTTCACATTTCATCGGCCCATTAACCTTTCATGATATCATTTCCATAAATATACTTGGGTTTCACCTTATTGTTATCCACTTTATTCATTTTAGAATTATAAGGAATTTGTGATTAAATGTTAGAAAATCAACATGTTTTCATATATATCTCAAATATGTGTGAGCTTTGTAATGTGTAGGAATATGTGAAGGATTAATTCAAAGGACTTCTCGAATACTTCCTCCACCATTTCAATATTTGAGAAGATAATTCAAGACCATTCCAAAGGAGAAGATCATGGAGATTTGGTTGGAATATCTTATCTAAGATATATGAGAGATATGTGTGAGGATTTAAAGGGATTATATTTTGTAATAATGGAAAATAGGTTGAGAGAATAGTGGATCTGTAATAATGAGATGGTTATCTTATCTTCAAGGCTCTCATGTATAAAAGAGAGTGCTCTCTCTTCATGAGGGAGCAATTAGGATGTAATTAGAATCAGAGTAGTCATTAGGATTCAAAAGAGAAAGGGATTCTTAGCTTTGATTCATATTCTTTCATTGTTATGCTTTCGTGATTGTCATTTGATTATTGTTATGTAATTCAAGATAGCTTTATTGTGTGAGCTCACATATGTTATTTTTCGTTAACTCTTCACATGTTGTATTACTTTTCCTTTATGCAATTTCCTGTTTTTCTAGATTAATGTTTCCTGCTTTCCTAGATTAGTTTCATTTTAGCAATTTAGATTAGATTACTTCTACTTCAGTCCTGCATAGATAGTGTGTGTGCATCGTAAGCCTACGAACCTTGGATTGACAAATTAAACGGTTGGGAAAATACTACAACGGAATTAAATGACAATATTTCCACCTAACAGAGTTCACCCCTCTCTTGGGCTACATCTCTTGGTCTAGCTTCCAATGGATCATTTTCATTAATGCTCAAAGTGTCAAAATCAGTGCTTTACAATACTTAGAATGAAAAATAGATGGCTTCAATGGCTCCAGAATGTCCCAAAACCCCTATTTGGGTTCTTTATGTATCTCGTTTGGAAAAAAACTAAGAATAAATAACTTCCTCGAAAATTTTCCCTAATAGCTTGTCGTGCCTACTCGGAAAAATGCACTCTGTCAAAACTAAACCTGGCTCTGAGTGGTTCCCATGCCAAAACCAAGCACCACGCATCGTTCCATAAAATAGGGTAAATTTTCGCATCATTAGTGCACTAATCACCTTAACCTTCGTAGGTTTTGGTCACGTGGAGGGGTATGTGGCCAAGGGCTAGGCCAACTGCCCATGCCCGTTGGCTTATCCATTGGAGCCTCCACATTGTGGTCATGTGGTAAGGTCATGGTGTATTGACCGAGGTCTTAACCATTGGTTCCCCGCATCGTCAGACATATAGTGTATGGTATGTTGTAAGTTCATGACCAGGGTTGGGGCTAAGCCCCGACCCTTTCTCCGCCTGACTAAAATTTGATTCAAACTTAAATATCAGTTAAGAACTATAGTGTTAAGAACCACCAAGTGGGTGGGATGGTAGCACAGCCTTTTCCAAGACTTTTCCATATACAAAGTTCATGGGTTCGACCCCCGCAAACTCTATAAACATTTACACCAATAACCAATTAAGGGGTGCCATGTGGTGGCCCCTGGCTAGGCCACGTGACACCTTCCCATTCAACCACTAGTATGCCACGTTTCAACCACCAATTGGTACATGTCAACCATTACTACATCATCTACCAAATCAACACCTACCACATCTCCAATATGGTCCCCTTGCCATGTCAGCAGTACGGTCTGCACAGTCATCTTGTATGGATTGCATGGACTGTACAGTCGTCATTTTTTTGCCTGTTTGGAAAAGTGGACAGAATGAAATATATATTGCATACAATGTTCATTTGAGCCCGTTCAAGTTGCATCGGGGTTGTGAGGATGAGATCTACATAATGAATCTGTTTTCGAGCAATTTCGAGCACTTTGATTTTTTATCATATTTTGATTCCCTGGATCACTTGTTGGCACAGGGGCAGACCCAGGGTTCATCTCCAAGAGTGCACCAACAAGCCCTAGATACTGGCCCTTTTGGTAGCACCTGCAAAGCAAATGCAGTCTCACCCGAAGCAACTATGAGGGGGTTGCAGGACAAATATGTCTACAACCATGGAAATATCAAGTGGTTCTTATTACAACAACAACATAACATGAATCTATCATTCAACTAAATAGATATATCCTTCACATCTATAGATATGATCTAATACAATAATGTAGATTACAGTATAACAACATCAAAGCTTAAAGCATCAATCACACACACAACAAAAGATGTACATGGTTCACCCTCTCTCTAGGGCTACATCCACAGAACTGTGCTTATGATATATCAAGATAAAGCTTACAGTTTTGATTTGCGCTCTTGGCCAGTAGATCCTCTCTCTTCATCTCTCTTTATCTCTCCCTTCTTGTGCACCTATCTATAGGACTTGATCTTCGCACCCAGCTGAAGATCTTACAATACCAGAAGGTTGTCTCTCTCAACACTTCTCTCACCCATAATACAATATTCTCCCAATGAATAATAATCGATAACAAGGATCAACCATGGTACTAACCCGACCTAGGTCCTCTCAACCTCTATTTATACATTACAATCTCTCATCGACAGCCTCAGGTTGAAACCTAGGTGTCAAAACCCTAATTACCAAAACCCTAGGTGTCTACAACCCTAGGTCAACTTGACCCATTATTTTTGGGCTTCGCCATCCTATCTTTCCTTCTTCATCTCGCGGTGCTCCAAGGAATCTAATGCTGGTTTTTTCCACTTCCTGATTCATCCTCGGTCCATCTTCCTTGTTGATCTATCATCCTTGATCTCCTCATCCAACAGCTTTCTTTTCCGCACTTCGCTTCATATTTTCTATTCTTTTTCTCACTTCAACCCAGTGACAGTCACTATGTCTCCCGTGAAGCTCGCTTTTTACCTTTTCTTCCTCATTCTTTGCTTCCTTCCATAACCAAGGGCCAACAGGCCCCCAACACTCACCTGTGACTCGTCCTGAGGCACTTGAGAACCAATCCTCTTGTTTTACTTCGACTTTCGACTGTGTAGTGCAGCCCTTGCTTTCTTCTTTATGCCTCGTTTCCATTCTTGTGCAAACACTCTTTTATGTGTCTGGTACCCGGTTTCAACTACACCTGGTACCTGGAGCCTTGTCTTCTTGATTCTACTGAGAGTTTCCAGGTAGTTGACTATCATAGTACAACTTCAGCTGACTCCCATTCACCAAGCCTTCCTTCCAGTGTCCTTTCAATATCTTTAGCTGCGCAGTTCCTCCTTTTGTAACATATCCAATCTCATATGGTCCGAGCCAATGCGTTCTAAACTTCCCAGGGTGTGTGATAAACTTACTGTCATATACCAATACTAAATCACCTTTCCTGAATATCTTCTTCTTGATGTGTCTGTCATGATAGGCCTTTTCTTGTTCCTTCTGAATTTGTTGATGGAAGCCTACAATGAATCTGTCTTCTTCTAGTTCGACCAACTGTGCTAGCCTCTCATGAATAGCACCAATATCATCCATGTCTGTAAATGCAACAATTCTTAAGCTTGGTACCAAGTACTCCATTGGGACAACAACTTCAAGACCATAAACCAACTTGAAAGGGATCTGCATTGTTAATTTCTTGCAAGTGGTTCTATAAGCCCAGAGTATTGTTGGTACTCTTAAATCCCAGTCATACCTATTCACACTGCAAATATTTCTCAATGTTGTCTCCAATATCTTGTTGAATACTTCAACCGTTCTGTTTTCTTGTGGATGATAAGGTGTACTCTTCTAATGGTGGACTGCAAATTCTTCAGTCAAGGCTTCAACTGTCTTATTGATGAAGTGTGTACCTTGATCACTCATAATGACCTTAGGGCATCCAAACCTATTTATTATGTCATCAAATATAAAATGCGCAACTGTAGCTACACTATAGTCCTTGACTACTCTTCCTTCAGCCCATCTAGTCAGGTATTCTGTCACAGTGATAATATACCTTTCTCTTGTGTACTTTCCTGGTGGGTTTATAGGTCCCACGAAGTCAATGGCCCATTTTTCAAATGCTTGTAGGGTCATCTGCGGTGCTAATGGCATCTCATCTCTTCAGGATGGTTTTCCAACTCACTGACATACATTGCATGCTCCGGTATATTATTTAGCATCTCTGTGTAATTTAGGCCACCAAAGGCCAGCTCACAAAACCTTATGCACAGTTGCTTTTCCTACGTAATGTCCTCCTGCAATGCCTTCATGAGATTCTTCGAGGATCATAGGGTATTCTTCATCCATTGTACATCTTCTTAGGATCTCATCAGGTCCCATTTTATATAGCTGACCAACTATTAGTGAAAAATTTGCAGCACACACCACTAGTTGTTTCTTCTGCGGAATTGTGTACTCGGCTGGAACCATTCCTGTTGACAAGAACTGGACTATGTCTGCGAAGTGGTCATCAATATTTCTAATGGCGAGCAGTTGTGCATCCGGTAGTGTATCCTCCAGACTAGTAGGTCCTTCGCCATGCTCCAACCTCGACAGGTGGTATGGGCCCTTATTCATTCTTCCTGGCTTAACTATGATCTCAAAATCATATTCTTGAAATAGGAGAATACATATGAATATTCTCCCCCCCAACACTAGCTTGTTGACTAGGTACTTCAATGAAGAATGATCAATAAACATTTTAAAGTGTCTTCCCAACAAGTAGTGGCGGAATTTCTGCAATGCATACACCATGGCTAGTCCCTCTCTCTCTATAGTAGTGTAATTGATTTCAATTGTGGATAGATTTATGTTGGCAAATGCTAATGGATGATCAATGTCCCCTTCTCCAGGTTGTGCCAGTACTGCTCCTAATGTAATAGAATATGCATCAACATAAACATGAAATTCCTTGCTCCAATTGGGAAAGACTAGAATAGGCGCAATGACCATCTTTTGTTTCAGTGTGTCGAAGCTCTACTGGCATTCCTCTGTCCAACCAAACTGACAGACTTTCTTTAATAAGTTCTCCATTGGCGCAGTAATCTGAGCATATCCTTTGGTAAATTTCCTGTAATAGCCAGTATGTCCTAGCGCAGTGCCCAGTTGTTTAACGGATGTAGGTGGTGGTAAATCAACTATAATTGCAATTTTGGATGGATCCACCAACAATCCTTGCTTGCATACAATATGACCTAATAATACTCCAAATGGTGAGAAGAATATGCACTTCTTCAAATTCAAAGAAATTTGACACTGTCTGCATTTATCCAGCATTAGCCTTTAACATTCAATATGATTTTTCAACAAACTAAAAATAGTCCATTCATCAAAGTATTCTTCTAAAAGCTTATGCAAAAATTCTTTGAACGCTTCAACCACCACCCTGGAAAAGATGGTTGGGGCATTCTTCAGTCCAAATGGAATTACTATATATTGGTAGGATCCCCACTCTATGGAAAATGTAGTCTTATGATGGTCCTCCTTGGCGATGCGAATCTAATGGTATCCTGAAAACCCATCTGTAAAAGAATATAATTCTTGGCCTCCCACATTATCCAACACTTCATCTGTGAAATGTGTAGGGAAAGGATCACGTAGACAAGAATCATTCAAATTCCTGAGATATACGTAAATCCTGATCTCATCTGTCTTCTTATCTTGCACTACCATGGGGCTAATCCACTCCGACTCTTCGACAGGTTCAATAATCCCTGCTTCCAACATTCTGTCGAGCTCAATCTTCACTTTTTCCTTATATTTTGGGTTCAATCTCTAGGGTCTTTGCTTGACTAGCTTCACATCTGGTTTCAAAGGTATTCTCATTTCTCCCATAGGTCCTTTGATTCCCTTCATATCAGTGAACTTGGTCGAGAACAAGTCCTAATACTCATGCAATAATTTTGTGATTTTGTCAGTGGTAGCAACATCCCACTAATCTCCAACATTGGCAAGCTTTGGTGTCTCCTCTGTCCCGATATTGACTTTATTTATCTTTATTGGCTATCCAATGAATGGGATTTTAACTCCTAGTACTTACACATCTCTTTGACCTTTTGTTTCTACGATATTCACCTTCCTTGGATCATCATCTTCGTCAACATTAATGTTGTAGCAGGTCTGCAGTTTC
>JASDQU010099830.1:362302-449996 GCA_032191745.1 Picea mariana
GTAATGTGTAGGAATATGTGAAGGATTAATTCAAAGGACTTCTCGAATACTTCCTCCACCATTTAAATATTTGAGAAGATAATTCAAGACCATTCCAAAGGAGAAGATCATGGAGATTTGGTTGGAATATCTTATCTAAGATATATGAGAGATATGTGTGAGGATTTAAAGGGATCATATTTTGTAATAATGGAAAATAGGTTGAGAGAATAGTGGATCTGTAATAATGAGATGGTTATATTATCTTCAAGGCTCTCATGTATAAAAGAGAGTGCTCTCTCTTCATGAGGGAGCAATTAGGATGTAATTAGAATCAAAGTAATCATTAGGATTCAAAAGAGAAAGGGATTCTTAGCTTTGATTCATATTCTTTCATTGTTATGCTTTCATGATTGTCATTTGATTATTGTTATGTAATTCAAGATAGCTTTATTGTGTGAGCTCACATATGTTATTTGTCATTAACTCTTCACATGTTGTATTGCTTTTCCTTTATGAAATTTCCTACTTTCCTAGATTAATGTTTCCTGCTTTCCTATATTAGTTTCATTTAAACAATTTAGATTAGATTACTTCTACTTTAGTCCTGCATATATAGTGTTTGTGCTTCGTAAGCCTACAAACCTCGGATTGACAAATTAAATGGTTGTGCAAATACTACAACGGAATTAAACGACAATATTTCTGCCTAACAGAGTTCACCCCTGTTTTGGGCTACATCTCTTGGTCTAGCTTCCAATGGATCATTTTCATTAATGCTCAAAGTGTCAAAATCAGTGCTTTACAATGCTCAAAATGAAAAATAGATGGCTTCAATGGCTCCAAAATGTCCAAAAACCCCTATTTGGGCTCTTTATGCACCTTGTTTGGAAAAAAACTAAGAAGAAATAACTTCCTGGATTTTTTTCCCTAATAGCTTGTCATGCCTACTCGGAAAAATGCACTCTATAAAAACTATACCTGGATCCAAGTGGTTCCCATGCCAAAACCAACCACCATGCATCATTCCACAAAATAGGGTAAATTTTCACACCGTTATTGCGCTAAGCACCTTAACCTCTATAGGTTTTGGTCGCGTGGAGGGGTACGTGGCTAAGGGCTAGGCCAACTGCCCGTGCCCGTTGGCTTATCCATTGGAGCCTCCGCGTTGTGGTCATGTGGTAAGGTCATGGTGTAGTGACCAAGGGCTTAACCATTGGTTCCCCGCACTGCCAAACATATGGTGTATGGTACGTTGTAAGTTCATGACCAAGGTTGGGGCTAAGCCCCAACCCTTTCTCCGCCTGACTAAACTTTGATTCAAACTTAAATATCAGTTAAGAACTATAGTGTTAAGAACCACCAAGTGGGTGGGATGGTAGCGCAACCTTTTCCAAGACTTTTCCATATACTGAGGTCCTGGGTTCGACCCCCGCAGACTCTATAAATTTTTACACCAACAACCAATTAAGGGGTTCCATGTGGCGACCCCTGGCTAGGCCATGTGACACCTTCCAATTCAATCACTAGTATGCCACGTTTCAACCACCAATTGGTACACGTCAACCAATGCTACATCATTTGCCAAATCAACACCTACCACATGTCCAATATGGTCCCCCTACCATGTCAGCAGTACGGTATGCACAGTCATCCTGTACGGATTGCATGGACTGTACAGTCGTCATTTTTTTTGCAAGTTTGGAAAAGTGGAAATAATGAAATATCTATTGCATACGATGTTCGTTTGAGCCCATTCAAGTTGCATTGGGTTCGTGAGGATGAGATCTACGTAATGAATCCGTTTTCAAGAAATTTTGAGCACTTTGATTTTTGATCATATTTTGATTCCCTGGATCACTTGTTGGCACAGGGGCAGACCCAGGGTTCAGATCCAAGAGCGCACCAACAAGCCCTAGCTAATAGCCCTTTTGGCAGCACCTGGGAAGTAGATGCAGTCTCACCTGAAGAAACTATGAGGGGGTTGCAAGACAAAGATGTCTACAACCATGGGAATATCAAGTGGTTCTTATTACAACATCAACATAACATGCATCTATCATTCAACCAGCTAGATCTATCCTTCATAGATATAGATATGATCTAATACAATAATGCAGATAACAATATAACAACATCAAATCTCAAAGCATCAATCACACACACAACAACAAATGTATGTGGTTCACCCTCTCTCTAGGGATACATCCACAGAACTATGCTTATGATATATTAAGATAAAGCTTATAGTTCTGATCTACGCTCTTGGCCAGCAGATCTTCTCTCTCCATCTCTCTTTCTCTCTCCCTTCTTGTGCACCCAACTACAAGACTTGATCTTCGCATCCAACTGAAGATCTTACAATACCAAAAGGCTCTCTCTCTCAGCACTTCTCCCACCCATAATACAATATTCTCCCAATGAACAATAATCGATAACAAGGCTCAACCACGGTACCGACCTGACCTAGGTCCTCTCAACCTCTATTTATACATTACAATCCCTCACCGACAGCCTCAGGTCGAAACCTAGGTGTCAAAACCCTAAGTACCAAAACCCTATGTGTCTACAACCCTAGGTCAACTTGACCCATTATTTTTGGGCTTTTCCAACCTATCTTTCCTTATTGATCTCGCGGTACTCCAAGGAATCTAATGCTTGATTTTTCCACTTCCTGAGTCATCCTCGGTCCATCTTCCTTGTTGATCTGTCATCCTCGATCTCCTCATCCAACGACTTTCTTTTCCGCACTTTGCTCCATCTTTTATATTCTTTTTCTCACTTTGACCCAGTGACAGTCACTATATCTCTCGTGAAGCTCACTTTTTACCTTTTCTTCCTCATTCTTCACTTCCTTCCATAACCAAGGGCCAATAGGCCCCCAACACTCACCTGTGACTCATCCTGAGGCACTTGAGATCTGATCCTCTTGTTTTACTTCGACTTTCGACTGTGCAGTGCAGCCCTTGATTTCTTCTTTATGCCTCCTTTCCATCCTTGTGCAGATTGTCTTTTCTGTGTCTGGTACCCAGTTTCAACTACACCTGGTACCTGGACCCTTGTCTTCTTGATTATACTAAGAGCTGCGAGGTAGCTAGTTGTCATATTACAACTTCAGCCGACTCCCATTCACCAAGCCTTCCTTCTAGTCTCCTTTCAATGTCTTTAGCTGCGCAGCTCCTCCTTTTGTAACATAGCCAATCTCATATGGCCCGAGCCAATGCGTTCTGAACTTCCCAGGGTGTTTGATAAACTTACTGTCATATACTAGTACTAAATCACCTTGCCTGAATATCTTCTTCTTGATGTGTCTGTCATGATAGGCCTTTTCTTGTTCCTTCTGAATTTGTTGATGGAAGCCTACAATGAATCTGTCTTCTTCTAGTTTGACCAACTATGCTAGCTTCTCATGAATAGCACCAATATCATCCATGTATGTAAATGCAACAATTCTTAATCTTGGTACCAAGTACTCCATTGGGACAACAACTTCAAGACCATAAACCAACTTAAAAGGGGTCTGCATTGTTAATTTCTTGCAAGTGGTTCTATAAGCCCAGAGTATCGCTGGTACTCTTAAATCCCAGTCATCCCTATTCACACTGCAAATCTTTGTCAATGTTGTCTCCAAGATCTTGTTGAATACTTCAACCGTTACGTTTTCTTGTGGATGATAAGGTGTACTCTTCTAATGGTGGACTGCAAATTCTTCAGTCGAGGCTTCAACTGTATTATTGATGAAGTGTGCACCTTGATCACTCATAAGGACCTTAGGGCATCCAAACCTAGTTATTATGTCATAAAATATAAAACACGCAGCTGTAGCTGCACTACAGTCCTTGACTTCTCTTCCTTCGGCCCATCTAGTCAGGTATTCTGTCGCAGTGATAATATACCTTTCTCTTGTGTGCTTTCCTGGTGGGTTTATAGGTCCCACGAAGTCAATGGACCATTTTTCAAATTCTTGTAGGGTCATCTACGGTGCTAATTGCATCTCATCTCTTCGGGATGATTTTCCAACTCACTGGCATACATCGCATGCTTCGGTATATTCTTTAGCATCTCTGTGTAACATAGGCCACCAAAGGATAGCTTGCAAAACCTTCTGCGCAGTTGCTTTTCCTACGTAATGTCCTCCTACAATGCCTTCATTAGATTCTTCGAGGATCATAGGGCATTCTTCCTCCATCACACATCTTCTTATGATCTCATCAGGTCCCATTTTCTATAGCTGACCAACTATCAGTGAAAAATCTGCAGTGCGCACCACTAGTTGTTTTTTCTGCGGAATTGTGTACTTGGATGGAACCATTATTGTTGACAAGAACTGGACTATGTCTACGAAGTGGTCATCAATATTTCTAATGACGAGCAGTTGTGCATCCGGTAGTGTATCCTCCAGACTGGTAGGTTCTTTGCCATGCTCCAGCCTCGACAGGTGGTCTGGGCCCTTATTCATTCTTCCTGGCTTAACTATGACCTCAAAATCATATTATTGAAACAGGAGAAGCCATATGCATATTCTTTCCCCCAACACTGGCTTGTTGACTAGGTACTTCAACGTGGAGTGATAAATAAACATTTTAAAGTGTCCTCCCAACAAGTAGTGGCAGAATTTCTACAATGCATACACCATGGCTAGTCCCTCTCTCTCTCTATAGTAGTGTAATTGATTTCAGCTGTGGATAACTTTCTGCTGGCAAATGCTAATGGATAATCAATGTCCCCTTCTCTAGGTTGTGCCAGTATTTCTCCTAATGCAATAGAAGATGCATCAACATGCACATGAAATTCCTTGCTCCAGTTGGGAAAGATTAGAATAGGCGCAATGACCATCTTTTGTTTCAGTGTGTCGAAGCTCTGTTGGAATTCGTCTGTCCAACCAAACTAACAGACTTTCTTTAATAAATTCTCCATTGGCGCAGTAATCTAAGCATATCCTTTGATAAATTTTATGTAATAGCCAGTATGTCATAGCACAGTGCCCAGTTGTTTGACGGATGTAGGTGGTGGTAAATCAACTATAATTGCAATTTTGGATGGATCCACCAACAATCCTTTCTTGCATACAATATGACCTAATAATACTCCAAATGGTGAGAAGAAGATGCACTTATTCAAATTCAAAGAAATTTGACACTGTCTACATTTATCCAGCATTAGCCTTAGACATTCAATATGATTTTTCAAGAAACTAAAAACAGTCCAGTCATCAAAGTATGCTTCTAAAAACTTATGCAAAAATTATTTGAATGCTTCAACCACCACCCTGGAAAAGATGGTTGGGGCATTCTTCAGTCCAAATGGAATTACTATATATTGGTAGGATCCCCACTCTGTGACAAACGTAGTCTTATGACGGTCCTCCTTGGTGATGTAGATTTGATGGTATCCTGAAAACCCATCTATAAAAGAATATACTTCTTGGCCTCCCACATTATCCAACACTACATCTGTGAAATGTGTAGGGAAAGGATCATGTAGACAAGAATCATTCATCTTCCTGAGATATACGCAAATCCTGATCTCACCTGTCTTCTTATATTTCACTACCATGGGGCTAATCCACTCCGACTCTTCGACAGGTTCAATAATCCCTGCTTCCAACATTCTGTCAAGCTCAATCTTCACTTTTTCCTTATATTTCGGGTTCAATCTCTAGGGTCTTTTATTGACTAGCTTCACATATGGTTTCAAAGGTATTCTCATTTCTCCCATAGGTCCTTTTATTCCCTTCATATCAGTGAACTTGGTTGGGAACAAGTCCTAATACTTGAGGAATAATTTTGTGATTTTGTCAGTGGTAGCAGTGTCCCAGTAATCTCCGACATTGGCAAGCTTTGGTGTCTCCTCTGTCCCGATATTGACTTTCTTTATCTTTATCAGTTTTCCAATGAATGGGAGTTTAACTCTTAGTCCTTACACATCTCTCTGACCTTTTGTTTCTGCGATATTCACCTTCCTTGGATCATCATCTTCGTCAGCATTAATGTTGTAGTAGGTCTATAGTTTTTGGAGGGGCACAGTCCATTCATCCTCTTCTTGCTCCAAAGGGAGGCCAGATGCCTCCTTAAATAATTTATGTCTCACCATTTGTAGTGTTTGATCTATAGAAGGAAATTCACTATCAAACAAAAAGGTGGTTATAAAATTCTGGATCATACCTTCCCATTCTGAAGTGACAAGGCACAACTCTGCTTGAAGGTACCAGTTAATTGGGGTGGTATCTAGTGTATTAATGAATCTGTGTACCCATTGTTCTCTAGGAATTTCACTCTAGGCCTCTCCACGGCTTCATACATGGTCCTTTGGGCAGCTTCGACCTATGTATCATGCTTCACAGCTTCCTACTTGTGCTGAAAACCGCACTGTCATCAAAGTTCAACATTGTGTCCAGTTTGTAATATTGCTTTTATGTGTCCCCCACCATCTTGCTGGTGTGGTTTTCATGGCCTCATCCATTGCCAACAGCCTCTGTTGTGTTTGTACACTTGTCTCAAATTTTGATAAGAAGTTTTCTAAGGGTTTCAACCCATTAAATGTGGGTAGATTACTCACTATTGTGCCAATCCAACGAACTTCTCTGGTTATCCTAGCACATCTTCTCGTAGATACTTCGTACATCTAGTTCTTCCAGTTCTCTAGTGCTTCTTCTAAGTCGGATGAACATGTGTTGTCACTTCGCTAGCTCAAATTCTCGTTAGTTGTAGGGTTGATATAATCCTGTTGTCTAGTTGTTAATTTGTAGATGTTTCCTAGTTCAAATGTATGGTCCTCTTCTCTGATAGGTTCTTTGTATCGTGGACCCTCATCTGACTCTAAAGGTGCAACGAACCTAAGGCCAACTTTCTCAAATTTCATGCATCTTTTCTTTAGATCAACAATAGTGGAATTGTCGAAGGCCCAATCAATTCCTAACAATGCAGGGTAAGGGCAGCTATCATCAACAATTTCAATTACCTCAAAATATGCAAAGGTTCTTACTCCATCTATGTCCACTAGGACATGCTCTAATCGTCCAAATGGGCTGACAACTTGCTGATTAGCCATGCAAATCCTGAAAGGGAAATATATCATCTTGGTTTTTCCCATCAGTGCCCAAGTCTGCTTCGTCATGACATTGACCTTTGATCCTAAGTCAAGGACCACATAGTCTATCTCATACTCTCCTATCTGAGCATTCAAGTGTAATTCTTTATTTGTCCTTCTCCTTTTTCCAATTTGGTGCACTACTCTATTCAGTAAGGGGTCTATTTTTCCTAGTTCATACTGCTTGATTAAATCTTGTAATTATTGTATAGCGCCTTTATCTTGAATCAACTTAACACAAGTGTACAAGAATTCCATGAGTTTTCTTAGCTTTTTCCCTTTTGTTGGCGATGCAAATGGATCAAACACTTGAGGCATGTCATATTCTTTGATTTATGGTTGTCTCTTTGATGAAGATCCTTGATCTCCTTTGAACTCTTTTCTTTCCTCCTCGAATATCTATCTTTCTTTCTTAGCATCGAACGTTGGGGTCTTTTATGTAGCTTTCTTGACTCCATGGTCATTTTTAGTCTTTCCTTGGGCTGCTCTGTCTTCTCCTGTAGCAATGCCTCCTCGAGTGATAACAACGACTCTAGGGTCTACTCCGCTAGGTTCACCATATATTAGTTGTACTTGTGGGTTCTGCTGGGGTCCTCGTCTTTCCTAAAGTTTAGCTAGCAGCACAGGGCATTCCTCTATGACATGATCGAAGGAATTACAGTAACTACAGGTTGTGCAGGGATTCTGACAATCCCTTTCTAAATGTCCTAGCTGCACACAAATGTAACAGATTAGTTGTCCTTGGCCACGACCCATACCTCCTCCTCCTCCTCCTCATTTGTAGCCACCGCGAGGAGTGAAATTTTCTCTCCTTGAAAAGTTGTACTACGAAGTGTTTCCCTCTTGTTGTACTTCACCTTGAATCTTGTATATGTCTCTCAACCTTTCATGCATGAGATCATAAGCTCTACAATCCCGATCATCATGCCCCATGGATTTATAGAATGTATAATACAAGTTTTTGGGTGTCTGGACATACTTCTGCATGTAGTAGCACTCACCTAGGTGATGCCTATTTCTGCATACATCGCACCAGGGTAGGTTAACTTGCTTTAAGGGGCTCAGTGCCCATGATTCCAAGTACTCATGAAATAAGGGACAATGTTCCTTATCATGGCCTTCAGATCTGCATCTTACACACCAAATATCTTCTCTTTTGTCTTTTCCCTTATCTTTCTTCATATCCTCGACCTGTAAAGACAAACTAGTTAGCTGGCTCATGATCTGGATAATGCCTGAGCTAGATTCTCCCATTGGTGTTGATTCAAGCTTCATGGCGATCTCCAAAGATTCTTCCTGAGATGTAATCTTCTATTGCATCAGAGGGATTCTTATGTGTGGTAACAACACAACGATGAACCAGTCTTTGTTCTGTTTGTCGGGGATCTAGAAATTTAATCGGCATGTCAGGGTCTTGAATCCTTGGTCGAACTCACAAATAGGTTCTGCTACCTTTTGTTTAATATATTTTAGTTTCGTAATACATTGTGACTCTGACTTAGGTTTCTTAAACTCTGGAATCAGTGCATTCTTGATCTCATTCAGAGGCTTAGGCTGTGCCATTCCTTGGACAAGTTTCATGTACCATCTTAGTGCGCGGTCCCTTAGCATACTGTTGAACTGGGTTCTCTTAATGGATTCAAAGGTGATACTTTTAATATTCCATACAGCCTCACACTGAAACCAATCTTGATCTGAATCTTCAGATCCATCTCCTCTAAAGATAGGGAGTCTGATTTCATCTACCATAATGATGACTAGGGTTCTTGTCTGAGTAGATGCTGAGCTACTAGTAAAAGTACTCCGAAGACTCTAGTGGCTCTGAATATTCTGAATACTAAGTATTGTTGGGACAACATGAAGATTAACGTTACTTACTCCAGTTTTTCACGCAGTTCCTAAGGTTTCTGGCTCACTTTGGCGCAGTTCTTCAGCTTCCCCTTCTTCTATTCTAGTGGGCTCTAGATGCTCTTTGTCGGTTAGATCTACCTCTTCTCCACTATAGAAACCTTCTTCTCTGTAGTTTTTCTTAAACAAGTTCTCAAGGTGAACTCCTCAGAATACTTTCCCACTTCGCGTATGTCATGCTTCTGTGTCGCTATCATTGCCCGAGATCTTTAACATTAGCCTTTTCAGGTCTGATCAATCTACTGTATCTTTAAGATGTAGTTTTCATGCAAGAGCATATTGGTTCTCAGCTTCAGGAAGTGCAAAAATTTTCCTCTGGGTCCTTTGAAAAAGTATCTCTCAGCTTGGCTATATGATTATGTTCTGTCAACAACAAACTTGGTGATATACCCTCCGATGGTACTATCAACCCAATGATCTACTACTCTGGATACAACGTTGTCGACTCTCTTGACCTTCTGGATCAATGCTAGTGTCCAAACCACAGGAGGTCTAGATCTGATTTCAAACTGTGTGTCAGTTAACCTAGCCAACCACTCATGTATCTCCTGATGGATTCCTCCAAACAAGATCCCATGAATGTCGGTGAAGATGTATCTTTGTAGCCAATATTCAATGCTTATTTTAGGGTTCTTGTTTTGGCATTCAGCAAAGTCCTTCTCTTGATCCTCTCTCCACTTCTAAATCTCTGTCTTCGACGAGAACCACCTTGAAATTCCCTTAAAAATATTCTTGTCCCAGCAATGGAACCATTTGTTGGTACAGGGGAAGACCTAGGGTTCAGCTCCAAGAGCGCACCAACAAGCCCTAGCTACTGGCCCTTTCGGCAGCACCTACAAAGCAGATGCAGTCTCACCTGAAGCAGCTATGAGGGGGTTGCAGGATAGAGATGTCTACAACCAAGGGAATATCAAGTGGTTCTTATTACAACAACAACATAACATGCATCTATCATTCAACTAGCTAGATATATCCTTCACAACTATAGATCTGATCTAATAAAATAATGTAGATAACAATATAACAACATCAAAGCTCAAAGCATCAATCACACACACAACAACAGATGTACGTGGTTCACCCTCTCTCCAGGGATACGTCCATAGAACTATGCTTATGATATATTAATATAAATCTTATAGTTCTGATCTGCTCTCTTGGCTAGCAGGTCCTCTCTCTCCATATCTCTTTCTCTCTCCCTTCCTACGCACCCAACTGCAGGACTTGATCTTTGCACCCAGCTGAAGATCTTACAATACTAGAAGGTTCTCTCTCAGCACTTCTCTCACCCATAATACAATATTTTCCCAATGAACAATAATCGATAACAAGGCTCAACCATGGTATCGACCTGACCTAGGTCCTCTCGACCTCTATTTATACATTACAATCCCTCACTGACAGCCTCAGGTCGAAACCTAGGTGTCAAAACCCTAATTACCAAAACCCTAGGTGTCTACAACCCTAGGTCAACTTGACCCATTCTTTTCGGGCTTCGCCAGCCTGTCTTTCCTTCTTCATCTCGTGGTGCTCCAAGGCATCTAATGCTGGATTTTTCCACTTCCTAAGTCATCCTTGATCCATCTTCCTTGCTGATCTGTCATCCTCGATCTCCTCATCCAATGGCTTGATTTTCCACACTTCACTCCATCTTTTCTATTCTTTTTCTCGCTTCGACCCAGTGATAGTCACTGTGTCTCCCGCGAAGCTTTCTTTTTATCTTTTCTTCCTTGTTCTTCTCTTCCTTCCATAACCAAGGGCCAACATCACTCCTCCCCATTGGGAATATTTTGGACCTCCAAAATACTACTTTCAGTCAATTTGAAGATGAGGGTACAGTTCCCTCACCTTTCCAACCTCAATCCATCTATCTTTGCATGGATTTGTGCCTTTAAGACCAACACAAAGGTATTCCACATTCCCTTGTTTTGAAGTTCTCATCCTCCTATCAAGGATTGTATCCTCATGCAATTCTGAAAGATATTATGGCGAGAAGTCATCTATGGAAGGAATCTAAACATGCTCTCATTGATAATCAATCAAAGGAGGGTCATACAATCTCAAATTCTCAACATTAACAACTGCCTACATTTTCCTATAAGGAGGCAAATCCAAATGGAAGGCATTGTTATCAATATTTTCAAGAATCTTGAAAGGTCGATATCTAATTGGTTTCAATTTTTTACCTTCTCCTTTAAGCCTCTCCTTGCTAATGTAAAACCAAACTTCATCTCCAACTTGGAAACTGTGATCAACACGATGTTTTTCATGTCTTGTCTTGTACTTGGCTTGGCTCTTTTACAACTGTTCTTGTACGCTTTGATGCACCAACTGAATTTTTTCAATGAACTTCTTTGATCTATCAATGTCATAATGACCATAAATAGAAATATCCTTCCCAAAGATAAAATATAAAGGAGATTTTGGAAAATAACCAAAACATGCCTCAAATGGAGATGTTTGAGGCAAAGCGTGCTTAACCCAGTTATAATCATGTTGAGTGTAGTGTAGGTGATCATCCCAAAGCTTAGGATGTTTGCTGCAATAACAACGAAGAAGATGTACTATTGTTCTATTCACCACTTATGTTTGACCATCAGTTTGTGGATGAAATGTTGTACTCTTTTTTAGCTTGTTGCCCATGAGTGCCCATAAGCTTGACCAAAAGTTTCCAATAAATCAAGAATCTCGATCAGAAATAATGGATTTGGGCAACCCAAATTGTACCCAAACATACTGAAAGAACATTTGTGCCATCTGTTCAGCCGTAATCTACTTCTTACAAGGCATCAAAATACACATTTTGCTGAAATGATCAACCACAACATAAAGATAATCATGATTATTTTTAGACATATGTAGACCTCCTACAAAGTCCATGGAAATTGTTTCCCAAGGATGAGAAGGAACCAGACGTGGAGTATACAAACCCAACTTTCTATTGCTAGGCTTACTTGTAGCACATAAACAACATCCTCTTACATATCTTGAAACACTTTCATTCATTTTAGGCCAATAACAATACCTTTGCAAATTAGCCATCATCTTGCCTACAAGAAAGTGGACAACAATAAGAGAAGAATGTGCTTCCCTTATGATGTTGAATCTTTCACTTAGTGGAATACATAGTTTTCCAAGATGATACAAAAAATTATCATGCACATGGTAATCCAATTCCTCAACTTGGTTAGAATGACACAAAGTTGCATAAACCTCTTTAAAATCAACATCTAAAGAATATTGTTCAACATAGCTCTCATGCATGGTATAATTATGCTTAACAATAACTGGAGCACTAACAATAGGCCTATAAAGAATATCAACAACTTTGTTATAAATTCCTTTCTTATACCTGATAACCAAGTGGAATTGTTGTAGAAAACCCATCCATATGAAGTGCCTTGCTTGTTGTATCTCTGTTTGTGATTGTAAGTATTGCAACAGTTGATGATCTGTGTGAATGATAGTTTCTTTTCCGAACAAATAACCTTTCCATTTTTTCACAGTTTGCACCAATGCATACAACTCCTTATCATAGGTAGGATAATTAATCACAACACCATTAAAAGTTTCATAATGAAAACAAATAGGCTTACCATGTCGCAACAAGACTGCTCCCATTGCATAATTACTTGCATATGTTTGGATCTCAAATGGTAATCTCATATTAGGAAGTGCAAGAACTGGAGATGAACTAATCTTCTTCTTCAATGCATCAAAAGATTTTTGTTGCTTGCATCCCCATTGGAAAACTTTCTTCATGCTTTTCACTTCATGTAATGGAGATGCAATTGAAGAGAAGTTAGCAATAAAATTTCTCCAATATTGGGCTTCTCCCAAAACACTTCTTGCCTCTATCACATTGTTGGGCTTGGGCCAATCCAAAATGAATTTGACCTTGGAAGGATCAATTTTTAGTACTCCTCCTCCAACAATATGTCCCAAGTAAATAAGTGAGGTCTTTCCAAACTCACATTTAGATGTAACATACCCACTACCTAAAATCAATCTTTTTCGTTGATTTCTCAACAATGAGAATCCCCATAGCTCGCAGCAGAGAAATGCCAAACCCGATCCATAGGTCCTTAATTCCCTGTCACAGCCTCTTCTTCACGCGCCCGTGACATTTCCCCGGTGATAATTTCGGGTCTTGGGGTTTCGTGATTCCTGATGACAAGAGTTCCTATCCTCTCGAACTCCCGATCTCCGATTTTCTGATGCGCCCCTTTACGCACTAGCCCTCCTGTCTAAACTCCTGGCCCATATGACCACTATTTCACAAGACCACAGTCTTATCTCCTTTCGGGGTTTTCGGCTTCCAAAAGCGATGCATTCTAACTTCGGCTAGCCCTTCGGGCTAGACCTTTGGTCCACGTGACCTTCCCTCTATGACCACAGCCACACTTCTTATCAGGGTTTCAGAATTTTCAATGCCAAGATGCATTTGTCCTCAGGACTCACAATCCTCCGATTCCCGATACGACGTCAGTTAATAACCCCTTTTTTTTTGCCTTTAGCATGATCAACGGCTGTGATCGCCCATGAAACCAACGGTCCTTGATTTATATCGGGACATCGGGGTTTCAAATGCCGAAATGCATTTGTTCTCGGGACTGCCTATCTCTCGAATCCCGATTCTCCGCTATGCTGACAGCTGGCCCCCACGATGGAGCTTTCTCTTCCTTGTCGGAATTTCGGACTTCTTGTCCACGGGATTCCCGATTCCCCGACTCCCGAAATGCCGATGGACTACTTTCTTTTCGGGAAACCTTCTAAATGCTCTGATCTCCTCCATGCGTCCTCCTCAAGATGGACGGTCCTGATTGTCTCTTGCGATTTCGCGACTTCTGATGCTCTGGAAGTCTTGTCCTCAGGACGCGCGAAATACTGAACCCCGGTGCACCTATTGACTTTTCTATCGGGACTTCCCTGATGGTTTGGATCTCTGCCATGTGTTCCGGCTGATAGACAACCCTGATCCAATCTCGTGATTTTAGAGTTTTTGATACCCCGATGACAAAAATTCTCTGTCAACTCAAAACCCTGGTAGTCGATATACCGACGGGCTCTCGATTTCCACCACGTGTCTGCACAAATGAACGGTCCAGATCATTTCGTTGTTTCGGGGATTGAAATTCCCCGACGTTCTCGACCTCGAGAAATCCGATATCCTGAGTATCGATATCCCGATGTGTCAACCTTTTCGTCGAGATTTTACCTCTACCGTTCACGAAGGTTTAACCCTCATGTATCTCTTAACAGATCCAACGGCTGTTGGGTTTTTCTAGCTACGATCTAACGGCTCAGATCTGTCCCACCTCACGCATTCTTCCACTAATTCGTGGATGTGGAAAGATCAACGGTCCAAATGTTCTCATGGACCTTGGGGGGGGGTCTAAGATCTCGATTTCCTCGCTATTCACAAAGATAGAGAGAAAAAGGGGCAAGGTATGTAACTCCCTTGTTACTTTCGTCAATCTAACAGTCGTGAATGACCATAGGTCTTTCAACATGATCTCATCCATCGATTCGTTACTTATCCCTATGCTGCTACTTCAGAGTTTTAAGAGGGTCATTCCTCCTCGTTGGTTATTAAGACTTTCACATTCAAGTCCTTTTTCCAGGTTCTTGGTAAACCTTTCCAAGGAGGGAATCTCTAGGAAGAGATCTATTCCGGGGCTTTCCTGGAGACAGATAAAGGGAAACAAACTCCCGAGGATGGACTGGAAGTCTGACTTGGTTCAACTCATGCATAATTAAATTAATTTATCAACATAAGCCATGCATGGTCTTTCTGTTATAAGCATATATCTAACATTTCTTATCAAAACACTGCATAGACATTCTTATATTGTAATCATTCACAATTTCACAGTTTATGAGCATATATGTCAGGATATGAATTTCAAGATGCAATATGAAAAACACTTATCATAAATAACATCAAAAGTGGGTGTGACTGCTAAGAGGGGTGCTCGTTTCCAGCCAGCCATAGGCATAGCGACTCCCAACGGATTTACCACTAGCCATCCCCGAGCTGAGACCACGATGTTGTGAGACTGCATCTCTCTAGCTGCCAGTGACCAGGAGCGAAGGTTGCAATCCTTCCTCTCTACTGTCACTCACTCTACGTAATGCCAAAGTTCCCCTCGAATCCGCCCCCTCCAATCTCTTCTTCCCCATGCCTTATCCTCTTGTGAGGTTGCATGTGGCGCGATTACCCTTGCACTGATCAGGCCTGACGGCTCTATGAATAGGCGGTTCACGTCCCCATCCCTCATTAAGCCATCAAAATTCCAGCCTACAAGGCATTAAATTCAGGGCCAGCGAGCCACTTTTGGTTCTCCGGGCCAGTGGAGTCCAAATACGGTATTAATTCTCAGTGGAAGTTAACACCACCTTTCCAAGTGCCCTCCACCGCGATCGTGGTCTCTTTTTCTGCACATCCCCTCTCAACAGTCCTGCAATAAATTCAAAATGTTATTCACATTCATTGACCTCTTCCTCAAGGTCCATTTACATCACATATTCACATTTATGAGTTTTCCATAGTTCTTGGCCAGTCCAGTTATATTTACAAGATTGGGGAAACAGGGCGTTACAATTCCCTCCCTGTTAAAAAGGAACATCGTCCACGATGTTCTTATCTACTAACATGAATTGCATGTATAGAAGTAAAAAAAATTGAATATGCCTGTCTCATGGCATCCTCCATTTCCCATGTAGCCTCATCTGGGCCAAAATGTTTCCACTGCACCTTGACCTGTGCAATGGTTATGTTCCGAAGCGAGGTTTCCTTTCTGTCCAGTATGCACTGGGGTTCTGGTATAAATTCTCCCTCCGGTTCCACCTGGATCACAGACCAGTCAATTATATGATTAGCATCATGTACATATTTCTTCAATAATGAAACATGGAAAACATTATGTGCTTTTACTGTGGGAGGAAGTGCTANCACAAGCTCCCATTTTCAGGGAACTCCTTCTGGGCTTAATTTTGAGATATACATGGTCTCCCATTTTGAACTCTCTTGGAGTTCTCTTTTGATCAGCATAACTTTTCTGTCGGTTCTGAGCGACCTTCAGATTTTGTTTTATCTGAGTCACTTGCTATTCCATTTCTTTCAACATATTGGGTCCAATAGAAATCCTGTTTACATGGTTACTCCAACTGACTGAAGTATTACACGGCCTACCATAGAGGACCTCGAAGGGACTCATATTTAAGGATGCTTGGTAGCCATTGTTGTAGGTGAATTCTACCAATGGCAGGTAGTCTTCCCATTTCCTGGGTTGATGCATTACATGAATCCTTAACATATCTTCTAATATTTGATTTACTCTTTCTGTCTGTCTGTTGGTTTGAGGGTTATAGGCGGTGCTAAACAACAATTTAGTCTCTAAACCTGTCATCAGTGATTTCCAAAAATTGGAAGTAAATTTTGTGTCTCTGTCAGATATTATCTCCCTCGGCATACCATGCAGTCGGAATACCTCTTTCATGAATATCTGGGCAATATCTATCACCTTGCAGGTTGATTTGATGGGGATGAAATGAGCAGACTTTCTCAGCTTATCCACCACTACCATAATGGCGTCATTATGTTTGGTTGAAGTTGGAAATCCAGTGATAAAATCGATGGAGATGGTTTCCCATTTCCATTCTGGGATGGGCAAAGGGTGTAGTAGTCCTGCTGGGTGTCGATGTTCTGCTTTAACCTGTTGGCACTCTATGCATTGGGCCAAATATTTGGCTATGTCCTTCTTCAATCCAGGCTAATAAAATTGTTTCCGGGTGGCAGTGATCATTTTCTGGTATCTTGGGTGACCGGTGTAGGGTCTTTTATGTAGTTCATCCATGATGAACCTCTTCAAGTTGTCACAATTGGGAATGTACAGTCTATCTTTGTGAGTGAGCAGGCCTCCTTTGGTCATCTGATAGCCTTCATATTTTTCTCCAGTGGGTTCTTATTGTAGGTACAGGTTCACATTTCGAATGAAGGGATCTGTTTCTTGTGCCTCTTTGACTCTGTTCTTGACATCTGTCTCGCAGGTACTCACTACTGCCAGGTGAGTCGCTTTCATGCTTCTGCTGAGGGCATCGGCCACCCTATTTTCCTTCCCTTTAATGTGTTTGATTTCAAAATCAAATTCGCTAAGGAGGGCCATCCATCTAGCCTGTCTAGCATTGAGCTTTGGTTGGTCGAACAAATACTGTAATCCACAGTGATCTATCATAAGCACAAATTTTCTTCCCAAGAGGTAATGCCTCCCCATTTTTAAGGCATGCACTATGGTAGCCAGTTCTAGATCATGAGTCACATAGTTGACCTCATGTTCATTCAATTTTCGGGATTCATAGCAGATCACCTTTCCTTCCTGCATAAGGACTCCTCCGAGCCCTTCTTTATAGGCATCTGTGCATACAAGGAAGTCAGCTTCTGGGTCAGCGATTTTCAACATGGGTGCATGGGTCAATAGATGTTTCAGGGTTTGGAATCTTTCTTCACATTCCTGTGTCCATAGGAATTTTGTCCCCTTCTTCTGGAGGGCAGTGATTGGACAACCAATCTTGGAGAAATCTTTTATAAATCTCCTATAGTATCCTGCCAATCCCATAAAGGATCTAATGTCTGAGACATCCTTTGGGGTAGGCCATTCCATGATAGACCTGATCTTGTCAGGATCTACTACTACCCCTTCCTCGGACAGAACATGTCCCAAGTAGTGTATTTTCTTCTGAAAGAAGTCACATTTACTGAATTTGGCATAGAGTTGATGCTCTCTTAGCTCTTGCAGCACAAGTCTAAGATGTTCTTCATGTTCTTCTTTATTCTTAGAGTAGATTAAAATGTCATCAATAAAAATTAGTACAAATTTATCTAGAAATTTACTGAGTACATTGTTTATTAAGCACATGAAAGTGGCAGGGGCATTGGTTAACCCAAATGGCACTACCACAAACTCATAGTGACCATACCGTGTCCGGAAAGAGGTTTTATGGATGTCTTCACCCTTAATTCGGACTTGATGGTATCCTGACCTCAAGTCAATTTTTGAGAAAATAGACGTGCCTCCTAACTGGTCGAATAGATCATCTATTCTAGGCAAGGGGTACTTGTTCTTTATGGTTACTTTATTAAGTTGCCTATAATCTATACACAGTCTAAGGGTGCCATCCTTCTTTTTCACAAACAGGACTGATGCTCCCCATGGGGACACGCTGGGTCGAATATAACCCTTATCCATCATTTCTTTCAATTGCAATTTGAGTTCAACTAATTCAAGTGTGCTCATCTAGTAGGGTGTCCTGGACACCAGCACCACTCCTGGTGCGAGTTCTATCGAGAAGTCAATGTCTCTTCTTAGAGGTAGACCCGGTACCTCTTCCGGAAACACATCTCTGTATTCTCTCAGGATAGGGTGATCATCAGGGATGGGTTTAGCACCTTCGATTGTTTTTAGCACCTGTATTGCATATAGGGGACATCCCTTTCGGCAATACTTTCTCATTTGCAGGGATGATATTTGTCTCACCGAGACCAGTTTTCGGATCCCTTGGAGGGTTGTCCTTTTTCCTTCTTTGCTCACATTCTAAGGTTTTATGGTAACAGTCCAATTTGGCTTTATGGGTGGCCATCCAGTCCATACCAATCAATAGGTCATATGATCCCAGGGGTAATACATTAAGGGTTGCTTGGGTGGGGAATTCACCCAACATTAATTGGCAAGTTGGTATGACCTCTACTACCTTTCTTTTGGTGCCAGTGGCTAACTGTACCAACCATGGTTTAGTTTTCTTCTGTGGCTGTAGTTTACATTTATAAATAGCTCTAGGGGCTATATAACTCAAATTTGAACCAAGGTCAATCAAAATAGACACCAGATGGTTGAAAATCATATCTTCTATTTCCACCACTGAAGCTTGGTGGTTAGCTTGGTTATTATCCAAGACTGCATAAATCTACGACACACTTCTTGCCACATCATTGACTGTGGTAGCTTCTTGCATGTTATAAATTTTTCGACTGTTCTGTTGTTGGTGTGGACAGTCTCTCAGGAGATGCTCTTCTCCACAACCCCAACATTTCAGAGGTTCTTTCTTTGGGTTATTAGTCTTTACTAGTATAGGTCCAAAAGTTTTATTTTCGTCCACCGAGGGAAAGTTCTGCTGGAGTACACTCCGGGTTGGGAAGTTCATTCTAGGGTTTTTTTTGTAGTTTTTAAATCCTGAGGATTTGATCCCCTTTTCTGAAATCTCGAACCACTCTTCTGTTTCCAGTCTCCACGAGATTCTTCCCGATGTCCATATTGTTTATGACAATATGTTGCCTTTCGTATAGTGTCTTCTAAGGTCTTTGGCTCGTCGAATTCGATTCAGTTCCAGTATTCCTTCGGTAGCCCACTAATGAAGCGTTGTTCCTTCGCCTTCTCTACTTTGATGTAGGGTACATATCTCAATAAGTCGAGGAATTTGTTGACATATTCCTTCATAGTAAGTTGTCCCAGTTTGAGTTCATAGAACTCTTTAGCCTTCTCGTCGAAATATCTTTCCGACAAATAATTCTTCCAGAAGTACTTCTCAAACCTTTTCCAAGACAGGTCCTCCTCGCGAACTCCTTTCATATTCTTAAGGTCTTCCCACCATATGGAGTCCTTTCCGTTCAGATTGAAAGTGTCCACTCGGTCCTTCAAATTCTCTGAAAAATGATGAACTCTGAAATATTTCTTCAGTCCAAGTAGCCAGGCCTAGGCTTCCTCTCCCTTCTTTATCTCACATTCGAAGGAGGGAGGTTTGGCCTTTTTGAATTCCTCAAATTTATGACTCTTGGAAGTCTTTTGCTTCTTCTGTTTTCCTTGAGAATAGGAACTGGTCCTGCTGCTGGAAGAGCCTTCTGAATCACCATCTTCCTTCTCAGTGGAATCGTCTGGCACTGGTCCTTTACCTCTGGGGTGGACCTTTATGGACGTGATTCTCTCAGTATGGCCACTGATACGACCATGATTCTGCATCTTAGGTTCATGCTACATTTTTCGATGTAGGTCGGATAAGCTATGTAGTAAAACTGCATTAATTTCGGTTTGCTTTTCTTGTTCTTTCATCATCCTTTCATTGTCGGCCTTACAGCTTTGCAACTCAACCATGAGACTCCTCACAGTATCAGCTAGGTATGGAGGGGTTCCTATTGCTCTTCTTTCGTCAAAATCTTCGCCTCTATTGTGGGAGCCTTCTCCCATCTCTTGGTGAGTCACCATTCTTTGCGCCGGTAAATTCCCACAGCTGATCGTCCGCTAGAGTGAAAAAGGCAAACACTGGATATTAGTCAAGAGTTAAATACATTTTTATAATTTGCGCATAATTTATAACTCTTTCACATGCATACACGGTCGGGTTCTCATTTTTAAAGTTTTTAATCCTAGAAAAGAGAGTCAAGTTAGGGGATTACTCCTCATAGGAGTGCTTCGAACGGAGCTTATGCACAACTCGTTCATGAGCCCAATCAGGCTGAGTGTTGTAACCATGCTCTGATACCACTTTGTAACATATCCACTACCTAAAATCAAGATTTCTTGTTGATTTCTCAACAATGAGAATCCCCGAAGCTTGCAACAGTGAAATGACGAACCCGTTCCATAGGTCCTTAATTCCTTGTCATGGCCTCTTCTTCACACACCTGTGACATTTCCCCGATGATAATTTCGGGTCTCAGGATTTTGTGATTCCTGATGACAAGAGTTCCTGTCCTCTCGAACTCTCGATCTCCGATTTGTCGATGCACCCCTTTACGTGCTATCCCTCCTGGATAAACTCCTGGCCCATATGACCACTATTTCACAAGACCGCAACCTTATCTCCTTTCGGTGTTTTGGGCTTCCAAAAGCCGATGCGTTCTGACTTCGGCTAGCCCTTCGGGCTAGACCTTTGGTCCACGTGACCTTACCTCTATGACCACAGCCACACTTCTTATCGGGGTTTCAAAATTTTCAATGCCAAGATGCATTTGTCCTCAGGACTCGCGATCCTCCGATTCCCAATACGACGTTAGTTAATAACCCCTTTTTTTTTTCCTTTAGCGCGATCAACGGCTGTGTTCACCCATGAAACCAACGGCCCCTAATTTCTATCAGGACTTCGGGGTTTCAAATGCCAAAACGCATTTGTTCTCGGGACTGCCGATCTCTTTAATCTCGATTCTCCGCTATGCTGACAGCTGGCTCCCACGATGGAGCTTTCCCTTCCTTATTGAAATTTCGGACTTCGCGATTCTGAATTGCAAGGACTTATTGTCCACGGGATTCTCGATTCCCTGTCTCCCGAAATGTTGATGGACTACTTTCTTTTCGGGAAACCTCCCAAATGCTTTGATCTCCTCCACGCATCCTCCTCAAGATGGACGGTCCTGATCGTCTCTCACGATTTCGCGACTTCTGATGCTCTAAAAGTCTTGTCCTCAAGACTCGCAAAATACCGAACCCTGATGCACCTATTGACTTTTCTATCAGGACTTCCCCGATGGTTTGGATCTCCGCCACATGTTCCAGCTGATAGAGGACCCTGATCCAATCTCATGATTTTGGAGTTTTTGATACCCCGATGACATAAATTCTCTGTCAACTCAAAACCCTGGTAGCCAATATACCGACGGGCTCTCGATTTCTGCCATTTGTCTGCACAAACGGACGGTCTAGATCATTTCACTGTTTCGGGGCTTGAAATGCCCCGACGTTCTCGGCCTCGAGAACTCCAATATTCCGAGTACCGATATCTCGATGTGTCCACTTTCTCGTCGGTATTTTACCTCTACTGTTCATGAAGGTTTAACCCTCATGCATCTCTTAAGAGATCCAACGGCTGTCAGGTTTTTCTAGCTACGATCTAATGGATCAGATCTGTCACACCTCATGCATTCTTCCACTACTTCATGGACGTGGAAATATCAATGGTCCAAATGTTCTCATGGACCTTGGGGGGGGGTCTACAATCTCGTTTTCATCGCTATTCACGAAGATAGAGAGAAAAAGGGGCAAGGTATGTAACGCCCTTGTTAATTTCGTCAATCTGACGGTTGTGAATGACTATAGGTCTTCCGACAGGATCTCATCCGTCGATTCGTTACTTATCCCTATGCTGCTACTTCGGAGTTTTAAGAGGGTCATTCCTCCTCGTACAGGGTTATTAATACTTTCACATTCAAGTCCTTTTTCCAGGTTCTTGGTAAACCTTTCCAAGGAGGGAATCTCTGCGAAGAGATCTATTTCGGGGCTTTCCTGGAGACAGACAAAGGGAAACAAACTCCCAAGGATGGACTGGAAGTCTGACTTGGTTCAACTCATACATAATTAAATTCATTTATCAACATAAGCCATGCATGGTCTTCTTTTTATAAGCATATATCTAGCATTTCTTATCAAAACACTGCACAGACATTCTTATACTATAATCGTTCACAATTTCACAATTTATGAGCATATATGTCAGGATATGAATTTCAAGATGTAATATGAAAAACACTTATCAGAAATAACATCAGAAGTGGGTGTGAATGCTGAGAGGGGTGCTTGTTTCCAGCCAACCGTAGGCGTAGCGACTCCCAGCGGATTTACCACTAGCCATCCACGAGCTGAGACCACGATGCTGTGAGACTGCGTCTCTCTGTCTACCAGTGACCAGGAGTGAAGGTTGCCATCCTTCCTGTCTGCTATCACTCACTCTGTGTAATGCCAGAGTTCCCCTCGCATCTACCCCCTCCAATCGTTTCTTCCCCATGCCTTATCCTCTTGCGAGGTTGTGTGTGGCGCGATTACCCTCGCGCTAATCAGGCCTGATGGCTCTACGGATAGGCGTTTCACCTCCCCATCCCTCATTAATCCATCAACCTGCTAGCCTGCAAGGCATTAAATTCAGGGCTAGCGAGTCGCTTTCGGTTCTCCGAGCTAATGGAGTCCAAATACGGTATTAATTCTCGGTGGAAGTTAACGCCACCTTTCCAGGTGCCCTCCACTGCCATCGTGGTCTCTTTTTCTGCACATCCCCTCTCAGCAGTCCCGCAATAAATTCAAAATTTTATTCACATTCATTGACCTCTTCCTCAAGGTCCATTTACATCACATATTCACATTTATGAGTTTGCCATAGTTCTTGGCCAGTCCAGTTATATTTACAAGCTGGGGGAAACAGGGTGTTACATTAGACATCTTTAAAAACAAATTTTCTTTCTTCAAGACATCTAAAACTTGCTTTACATGCATAACATTCTCTTCATGAGATTTTCTAAATATCAAAATGTCATCCAAGTAGACAATTACACAATCATCAGGAAAAGGTCTTAAAACATCATTCATGACTCTCGTGAATGTAGTAGGAGCATTACAAATCCCAAATGGCATAACCATCCATTCAAACAAACCTTTCTTTGTTTTGAAATTTGTCTTCCATGTGTCTCCTTCAACAATCCTAATCTGATGATATCCACTTCTCAAATACAACTTAGTAAAATACTTAGCATCTTTCAATTGATCAAGCAAATCATCAATTCTAAGAAGAGGATAACGATTCTTTACTGTAATCTTGTTCAAGGTTATAAAATCTACACACATGCACCATGTACCATCTTTATTTGGTACTAAAACAATTGGTGACCCACATGGCGATGTTCTTGGAATGATAACCCCTTTGTCAAGCAACTCTTGGATTTGTTTTTTAATTTCAACATTCTCCATGACTGACATCCTGTACATACCAATGTTTGGAAGAGGACATTCTTGCTGCAATGGTATCTCATGTGGGATACCCCTTTTAGGAGGCAATCCTTTTGGTTCCTAAAACATCTCATCATATTGGTTAACAACCTCATATAAATCTTATTTTAACTTTTCATCACAACCTTGGAAAGATTCTTTTTCAACATTGTCTTTGGGTTTGATAATCAAGAGTACAAATTTCTTACTAGCATTGACTAATCTCTTCATTTTTCCAGCATTTACAAGTGACAAATTCAACTTCTTTTTATGTGATCTAACAATGTACTCAAATCCATTTTAAAAAAATGATATTTGTTCTCATGACGATGAAATATGGCTCTCCTATCATATAAATATGGGCTTCCTAACACAATACCACAAATATCCAATGGAATAACATCAAGCTCTACCTCATCTATAAAGTTTGCAGTGGTGGAAAATCTAAGTTTACATCTTCTTGTCACATGCAATTTGGCATTGTCACATATCCATCCTAGAGGATATGGTTTAGGATGAGGAGTAGTTTCCAAATGCAATTTATTAATAGTGTCTTCAGATATGAGGTTTACTTGAGATCCAGTATCAAAAATAGTATCTATCTTGGTATGCTTTGAAATAACCCTTATGTGGAAAATATTTATTCTTTCTTTTTCATGTTGAGTTTCATTGAGGCTACTACTTGAAGAACTAGTACTTTCAATAGAATCCTTACCTTGAAAACCCATGCCTATAATTTTTGTTTCATCTCCCGAATCAGAACCTAAATCATGTTGTGTAGTTGCAACAATCTTTGGTTTAGTTTTGTTGTTGAACTTTTTGGGTCTCTTTTCAGGATAAATTTTCAAACAATGGTCTTCGCCATGGCCATATTTTGAATAGTGTTTACATGTGAGTTTTTCTCCCTCTCTCCCAACTGAAGCATTCTTCTTTCCATTCCCTTTGAATTTATTCTTTCCTTTGTCTCCATTATAAAATGGCTTATTTCTTCCCTCTTGAGGTTCATTCCTCCCTCTTGCTTCCAAATGAGTTTCATGTACACAACATCATCTATATTTGTAGGGTTAAACATAAGTATCGTGTGCCTCAATTAGCTATGCAATAATCCAATGTATTTGGGTAAAGTTTCTTGAGAAGATAAATCTATACCCAAAATCAAATCTCTTATTCTAAATTCTTGAGTGTAGCTTTGCACATTTTTCCCTTTAGCTTGTCTAAAGTTTTTCCAATCCATAATAGCTTTCTGCATGTATGCTAATGGACAAAATTTCCTTTTAATTGCAACAATAAAATCATCCCAAGAGGATAAAAATTTAGCATGTTTCTTCATGTCCTCTTGAGTTTTGGCTTCCCACCAAATGAGTGTTGCACTTTCCAATCTAAGAGAAGCAATTTGAATCTTAGATTCATCATCTTTGATTCTTTGTATCCTACAATACACTTCAATTTGATGAATCTAATTATCTAATTTCTCAGCATTTACCTCTCCATTGTACATAGGAAATTCAAACTTAATATCAATCTTAAGAAAAGGAGTTTGTGGAGGAATTTTACCATGTTCTTTTGGAGAAATTGGAGGTGGTTGTGAAATGGTAGAAGAAGTGGAAGATGGAGTTGAAGGAGGTGGAGTATCACCATTTCCTTAATTTCCTTTTGGAGTTTTATCACCACTGTCTTCATTACCTCTTGGAGGATTTGAGCTTTCGCCTTGCAACCTTGCATTTCTTTCTTCAAATAAAAATTTCACCATTTCTGTCATATCATAAAAATATTTTCTGAAAGTTTCATTTTCTGAAGTAAGAGTTTCATGACTCTCCTCATGAGCCATACTTGGTGAATGCCTCCTTGAATCTTGAGGTGATTGTGTAGTTCTCCTTCTTGAAAGTTGAGAACTTGGATCTACAAGTTGACCTTCTCCTCTTGTGAGCTTCAACCTTGTCAGCATCGAAAAAAAAAAAAACTTTCAAACAATCAAACCTTCAAAAACCTTTGCTCTGATACCAACTTGATCTGAAAATGAAAAAGTCTTATGTGTAAAAATTTGCAAGTGAAATAGTTATGTGATTTAGTAAATTGGATCAAGTTGCAAACACATAAACTTAATGAGTTTTACTTAATATGAGAAGCATAAACAGACATAAACAACCATCATAAACAAGAACATAACACAACAAATAGATAAAGGAGTTCACCCCTGTCTTGGGCTACATCTCATGGTCTAGCTTCCAATGGATCATTTTCATTAACTCTCAAAGTGTCAAAATCAATGCTTTACAATGCTCAAAATGCAAAATAGATAGCTTCAATGGCTCTGGAATGTCCAGAAACCCCTAGCTAGGCTCTTCTTGCACCTGACTTGGACAAAAACTGAGAAGAAATCACTTCCTGTAAGTTTTTCGCCAATAACTTGTTGTGCCTACTCGCCAAAACGCACTCTGTCAAAAATGAACCTAGTTCTGAGCGGTTCCCGTGCCAAAACCCAACAGCATGGGTCGTTCCACAAAATCGGGCAAACTATCACACCGTTAGCACGCCAAGCACCTTAACCGTCTGAGGTTGAGGTCACATGGAGGGGTATGTGGCCAAGGGCTAGGAAAACTTCCCTCTCTCGTTAGCTTATCCATTAGAACCTCTGTGTCATGATCATGTGGTAAGGTCATGGTGTAGTGACTGAGGGCTTAACCGTTGGTTCCCCACACTGTCATATATATGGTGTATGGTACGTTGTGAGTTTCTGACCAGGGATGGGGCTAATCCCTGGCCCTTTATCTGCCTGACTAAACTTTGATTCAAACTTAAATATCTGTTAAGAAATATAGTGTTAAGAACCACCATGTGAGAAGGCTAGTAGCCCAGCCTTTTCCAAGACTTTTCCATATACAGAGGTCCCAAATTTGACCCCCACGGACTCTATAAAATTTTACACCAACAACCAATTAAGGGGTGCCATGTGGTGGCCCCTGGATGGGCCACATGGCACCTTCCCATTCGACCACCAGTATTCCATGTGTCGACCACCAATTGGTCCACGTCAACCACTGTTACCTCAACTGCCAAATCAACACCTGCCATGTGTCCAATACGGTCCCCCTGCCACGTCAGTAGTACGGTCTGCAAATTCATCCTGTACGGATTGTACAGTCATCATTTTTTTTGCCTATTTGGAAAAGTGGACAGAATGTGATATCTATCGCATACGATGTTTGTTTGATCCTATTCAAGATGCATTAGGATCGTGAGAACTGGATCTATGCAATGAATCCATTTTCGAGAAATTATGAGAAATTTTATTTTTGAGCATATTTTGATCCCGTGAATTAGTTGTTATGAACATACTCATCCACCATGTCTAGGGTTCTACATCTTCCTTCTTAAGCCAAGTCCTAGATCCTACAACTTTCCACAAATACCCAAAAGAAAACTACTTTGATGCCAATATGATCTATAAACTATTTGGATATTATACTAGAACAATTTGTTATAATATATGTTGTAATATATTGGAATCTCACATTATGCAATTTACATCCTTAGGTACCAAATTAATTATTACTATCTTGGTGCTCAAATTTATGTAAATTTTTTTCAAATGCGAAAATGAAAGAACAAGAAAGTGAACACATCATCCACACAAATGAACACAAGATGTATCCTGAGAATATCGATATGGGAGAAAAACCATCTAGAAGGCACTAAAATTTCCAAACTGGGAACTGCCACTAAAATGGGCACTGCAAGCCAATTCCTCTAATTTTTCCACCAAAAAAGTACCAAGATAGATGAAAAAATATATAATGATCCAATCTAGATCATGTGCTATGATAGTGACCCGCATGGGTTAAGCCATGAGTAAATGATCATAAACATACAATAAATTTTCAGTAATCATGGGATCATTGTTTATCATTTATGGATAAAATGAATTATCACATTGATGGTGCTAAAAAATAGGAATATGTCTACTGATACATTACTAATGCTTTCATGATGTTTTCCATCTAACTCAACTACATTACTAATGCTTTCATAATGTTTTTCATTGTCTACATTGTATGATACATCCTGTCCACAAATTACCATTTGGAGTACAAATAGATCTATGAATCTTGCCCAAAAATGTTGATTGGAGAATTGTGCATGAGTTACATTCATTATAACTCATAAGGATCTTCATAACACCACCACTAATAACATAGATAGGGAGGGATACATATAAGCTAAATTAGCATAATACTCGCAAAATGAGTCAATGATAATAGCAATAAGTAGCTAATTCCATTGGAAATTTACATGGTTTCACAATAATAATAACCTCAGGAAAAAATAATTACAAGGAATTACAATCCACAAGAAGAGGCATGCAAAAATTCTCCATTTTGTTGCGTCTCCCATGCAAGTCCTAGTAGACAGAACAACCATTCAAAACAAAATAATCCTAAGAAACATTAAAGAGAAACAACTATTATCATGCACCTACAATGACATTAAAAATAGTCCCAAGCATAGAAATCCATGCTGGAGATAAAAGACATGAGAACGTTAATGAATATTTGAGGGATATCCCTTTGAGGGACAATGTTTAATGGACTTGTCACTCCATCCATCATCCATCATTCACAAAGCATTCAAGATGTGTTGGAAGGTTGGTCGATTTTGTTTGCAAATAAGTCAAACTCTCAATCAATCACTATTTTTCATAGTCAATAGGGCATGATGTTTACTAAAAAAATGAATATATCCACCTAAAAGCATAAGGTATCCAACATAATGCACTTATGCTATATAAATATTAAAGAAACCACCCTATATTATATTTGTGTTCCAAGTGCTATGCATGCATGGAGTGTCAAGATGAGGTTATTGAATGATTTAACTTAACTATGTTTAACTTGAGACCAGATTATGCCACTGGAAAGGTTGGTTGGTTTTTGTGTGGGACTAAAGTGAGTCATTGAGAGATGCCATGCATAGCTTGGTTGCATAGGACAATGACTGGTGCTAGAGTGAATGATATACAACGAAACAAGAAGATGTTATGATTGTTGATGCAAGGAACCTTGACACACTGAAGTAGCTTGAATAACAAGAATTTAGTTATTTTATTTACTACATTGTTTTCTTCTTTACTATAATTGATATGATTTCCTTGTTACACAGAGGTTATTATCTACATACCAATATCTACAAGATGTTCTTCTTTCTTTGACTGTCTAGGAAATTATGGGTCATGACGATCCCTCCTTCCTTCCTTCTACTTACTTATTTATATGCTTGCACACATGTCCTTCTACACAAGGCTCCACGTAGCATGAGAACTACAAGATCTTAGTATGGTTGTAGCCTATTTGCTTTCGAATTCTACACATCGATGGAAAACAATGGTAAAGAAAACAATATTAGAGAAAATATCTTTAATCAAAATTTCAATTAATTGATTTACTAATTATGCTAGAATATTGTTCTAACATAAATGTTCAATGAATAAATTTACTTATTATAGTAATATATTGCTTTGACATAATTTTCATTTTTTAGATCCACTCCAACAAGAAAAAACATACTTTTAAGAAAAAACATACTTTTACTTGGAGCTTTTGGTTGTATCAATTTGAATTTGACAATGATGCAAACATGTTCCATACTTCAATTTTAATGTATCTAGAAGAGAGTGTATGCAGTATGATTGGAAGTTCTATCCAAAACATAGACAAAAATAAATTTTATTTATATATTTATATAATAATAATATACAATATTTAATTGATTATGTAACATTTACTTTTTTTCATCTTTGTTTCAACATCAATCTAAATGCATATTCCTTCAATAATTGAAAGGAAATAACTTTTAAAAGATGATCTTATTGCATTGGATGATAGATAAAGATTCACAAATCTAATCTTTAATTCACAATGGTAATGAAAGGAAATAACTTTTAAAAGATGATCTTGTTGCATTTGAGGATAGATAAAAATTCACAAAACCAATCTTTAATTCACAATGGTAATGATATTTATAAGTTTCATATTTAGCAAGTGACATTGATTAGTGGATTTCTTTTATCTCTATATCTTCTTTCTTAATATTAAATTATTTATCCATAATAGGCTTATTAAAACATCATATCCTAATGTTACTTATCTTAGATTATTTATCCATCATAGATTTATTAAAATGTCATACACATAACTTCACTTATTTGTTCTTTTGATAACTTTACCCAAAAATATATATCTACATAAATCAACATAAGACCAATTAACACTTATCTACATAAATCAACATAAGATCAATTAACACTTAACCATCTATAAACTTTTATATTTACCATAAATAAACTTGTATGTCGCATAAGGACCAGCCAATGCATGGCTTATTCTTTGTTATAAATAATTAAATTATTCCTCATAATTAATGTCCCTCTCCTACGTTTTAAAATGTCACTGCAATTTAATGAGAGAATTCCGCATAAGACACTTGACTTCAAGTCAAGGTATAAATAATTAAATTGACCCTCTCCTACGTTTTAAAATGTCACTGCAATTTAATGAGAGAATTCCGCATAAGACACTTGACTTGGAGTCAAGGTATAAATAATTAAATTGTCCCGCTCATAGTTAATGTCCCTCTCCTACGTTTTAAAATGTCACCGCAATTTAAGGAAATAATTCCGCATAAGACACTTGACTTGGAGTCAAGGTATAAATAATTGAAGTCACGACCATGAAGACCATGTGCTTTTCTTCGTTGTCAAGGAGCTCAACGGCTGGTTTAGGGTGACCCTTGGTCGGCACCAATTTTTGGAGCGATGGAGAGCGAACTTGGAGGCGACCCTGGAGGTGAACCAAGAACCCACCTCACAGTCTTCTCCTGACTTTCTGGGACCCTTTACTCTTTCCCTGGAGACCATCTCTTGGGTGCAAAACTTTTGATTTTCTAAATAGCATTTTCAGTGACACTTTACACTCCACAGCTCTGGTCTGTTCTGGGTTTTAATGCATTGGGATTGTCCTATTCTGTCTCGGTTTTTTTCTTCTTGTCCAGATATCGGCATACAGGGTTTGTTTTTTTATCTTTGATAGGCTCTGTCTTTCCTGACCAACAACTGTTACACAACAACTTGTCGTCCTCCTTTTCGTTCCTCCCACTGGTCCGCACTCTCCTTTTTCTCTGCTTTGATTATTACTAGTGGGCCTGTAGTGGTCTCTCAGCCATTATCTATAATGGACTCATAGTCAAACAATCTCATGCACCCTTCCAACAAAATTATCTGGAAACAGGTGGGTCTCTTTGAAAAAGTGGACTCCCTAAAAAATAAGCTGCTGAAATTTCCCTCCAAGCCCTCCATTTCAAACAGCTTTTCCGTTCCCACCGATTTCCCTGTTGAACTAGTCTCTCCTCCACTGACAGAAGCCATTGCTCAGGAAACCGCTCCTCCTATCCCTGACAAGCCCCTCCTTACTTACAACACTTCTTTACCTCATAATTGCACTAGTTTCCCTACCTTTTCGGACGTTCAAAGAGCCCCTTCTTCCTCTCACCGAGCTACCTCCTACGGTCGCAAAGAGTGGAAATCAAACAGAAGAACAAAGCGTATGGTGCTGGGCAATGGAGTGGGCTTAGAAGACCTTTGAAAAATGTCCATCTGTGCTCTGGTGGGTTGTATCTCCTACAAAAGTTTAAGCACTCAACCTCTGGAGGACTGGATTACGATTCATTGGTTTCCTCTCTTAGGCTATTCCTTGGAGGTCCTTTATCTCAAAAAATGATGGCTCTGCTTCTACTGTAAGTCTCCTGAGGATGCATCACTGTTACTAAATACATTGTGGGTCTTCGGTGGAAGCAGCCTCATGCTCAAGCGCTGGCGAATGGATTTCAACCCCGACACTGAATTCTTTAAGCTCAAACATCTTTGGGTGCTTCTCCCAGGTCTTCCACTTCATCTCTGGAATGAAGGAGCCATTAGAGCTATAGGGGACTCCCTGGGCAAGTTCATCACTTTTGATGCACAGTCACTCACTGGTCCTTTGAGGAAAATGGACAGAGTTCTGGTCAAGATGGACATAACTACTGGTTTGCCGAAAACTCTTGAGATTGAATGGAGAGGACGGAAATTATTACAGACCCTGGACTATCTTGGACTCCCTTTCCGCTGCAACCGATGCCGTGAAACTGGCCATCTTCGTCGATCATGCCCTAGTAAGTCTTTGATAGACCCTTCTAATGATGACGACCTGCACCTAAACTCTCCCGACTATATGGATGAAGATCCATCCCTTGCTTTCTTGAATACTCCCCCTGAACCTCCCTCTGCTCCCTTACCTAGACAAGCAGAAACTCTGATGTCTAAGTTGAATCAGCTTTTCCCTCTTCTTTTTAAATCCCTTTCCGTTGCAGAGAAGGAATCCATCAATAGCTCCCATTGGCTCTCTTCTTCCTTTTGTACTAAGCTTCCCCTTCCAGAAGTTGAGACGCCACAACAACCCTCTTCTTTTTCTCCCTCTGCAGTCGACTCCCTTCCGACTAGTGTTGATCCTTCAGTTCTCCCTGCCTCTTCCCCCCTTTCGCTTCCCCTTCCTCCATCTCATCCGGCCAAGCTGTCTAGTCTTCCTTCCTTCTCTATTGAAACAGAAGGATCCCCAACTATTCTCCTAGGATATAGACAACCTGAGGAATATGAAGAAAACCTCTTGGCTACGCTGAACCCCTCTTCCTCTCTTCCTTTTCTCCTGGACAACACTTCTCAGTTACCTATCTATCGGGGTAAGGAGCTCATCGTTCCCTCTTCGGAGGCTGACACTTCTTCTTCTCAACACTCTGGAAAAGATGTCAAAGCCTTTGCATGGTCACGAGGTATTGGTGCTGAACTCTCCCCTCTCTAGATGTGAAGTTCCAGAAAGAAAAAGGAGCTATTGAGTTCTCAACAAACTGTTTATGTCATTCCCTCTCAATATGGAAAGGCCCTTAGAGCTATGAAGGCCTTGGCACGATCCAAGTGATGATTGTGCTCTCCTTAAATATATGAGGGATTGGAGGCACCCTCAAGGCTGCTTCCTTTTAAACACTGCTAGAGCGATCGAAGCCTGATATCATCTTTTTCCAAGAGACCCTCTCGGCTGATCAAAAGTCCAGAGACTTCGTGCATCAATTTCGCTCATCTTGGGTCACAGCGGCTATTAACTCCATTGGTAACTCCAGTGGCCTGCTGGTGGCATGGGACCCCGATCTTTTTGATTTGAGACCCCTCCTGACGAGCGGAGGCATTCTGTTGGTAGGCTGTTGCTTAGCTACCAATCAGGGGTTGGCGTTTCTAAATGTCTACGACCCCTGTCTAGACAGATCGTAGTTCTGGACTCATCAAGCAAACAACGGTCTACTTTCCATTCCGAACCTTATTCTTGGCGGTGATCTAAACATCATTCTATCTGCAGACGAACACTGGGGAGGATCCTTTTCGTCTGGTTTAAATGAAGCTTTCTATAGAGATCTCTTTGCCTCTCAAAACCTGATTGATGTCTTGCCGACCCATCTAGTCCCTACTTGGCAAAATGGGCGGTTCGGATCTGAAGCAATTGCCAGACGTCTGGATCGTTTTTTAGTTTTTGATGGTTTTTTGACTTCTACAGGATTTTCAACCTCGTGGGTGGAACTCCCCTTTGTTTATGATCATGCTTCCATCCTCCTTCGACTGAAACTTCCCCCTTTGCACAGTACGTTTCCATTCAAGTTCAACCACCACTGGCTGTCGAATGATGACTACTCTACTTTAGTTCAAATTGTCTGGATGGACCCGTGCTTCCTATGTGAAGAAAACCCTCAGCTTTGAATCGTTTGGAAACTAAAGGTACTTAAATCTCAATCTAAAACTTGGTTTAAAGCTAAAAACATAGCAGAGACGTCCTTGTTAAATAATCTGGAGACCGAGATTATTCAACACATAAATAAATCAACTACATCTATCTTATCCATGGAGGAATCTGCTAGTCTAAAGGCGCTTGAGAGTAGGAGAGCCTCCATTCTTCGTGAGGAGGAAAACTGCTAGAGACTTCGTAGCAGAGCTACCTGGTTAAAAAGTGGAGACTCAAATTCAAAATTTTTCCACAAAGTGGCAAGCTACAACAGAAACAAAAAGTTTATATGGTCTATTGAAAGAGAACGTGCTGGGCTTTTTCATGGACAGGAAGCAATCAAAGACGAGGCTGTCTTGCATTTTGAACAACTGTTCAAAGCCAACAACAATCACAATCTCCATGAGAAATGTAGTACTGCTAGTCTTTTCCCATAGTTGGTTTATGTAGTTGAAGCTACTAACCTCTACAAACCTGTCACTCTGTCGGAGCTTAAAGAGATTCTGATTCACTTCAAAAAAAAGAGAGGAGCCCTGGGCCCGATGGCTGGACAACCGAGTTCTTCAGTTTCTTTTTTGATCTCGTAGGAGCAGATCTCCTCCACATGGTGGAGGATTCTCGCATCAAAGGAAAGATTTTTGGAAGCCTTAATTCCACCTTTCTGGTCTTGATTCCAAAAGAAAACAACTCGGTCTCCTTCAATGACTACCGACCGATCTCACTATGCAACCTCATCTATAAGGTAATTTCAAAAGTTATCTTTAACTGGATCAAGCCGATTCTTGAAAGAAGTCTTTCAGGAGAACAACTGGGATTTTTGAAGGGCAGAAGAATACAGGATGCTATTGGAGTAGCCCACGAGAGCATCCAAAACATCAAATAGAAAAATATAAAGGCGTTGGTCATGAAGCTCGATCTCAAAAAAACGTTTGACAGCATTGATTGGGAGTTTTTGAGGCTAATCTTACACACAGTGGGGTTTGGAGACAAGTTTTCCGATTGGATTCTGTCCTGTGTCACTAGTGCTAATTTTGTTGTGATGATAAATGGAGAGGCGACAAGTTTTTTCAAAAGTGAGAGGGGGATCCGTCAGGGATGCCCACTCTCTCCTTACCTCTTTATGTTGATAATGGAAGGCCTTAGCCTTCTCCTCTCTAAAAGAATCTATGAACACCACATTTTTGGTATAAAGGTTTCAAAGTTCTTAAAGATTGTGCATCTTATGTTTCTTGATGATGTCCTCCTAATGACAAAAGCAGATCTCTTGGAGTGGCTAGTGATCCTGGAATTGCTATAGCTCTTCTGTTCTGTTTCGAGGTTGTCCATCAATTATTCTAAATCCACTGTCCATTTTTGGGGGCTAAATGCAGTCGAGTTCATTCTCCTCAAAGACTCCATGATGCACACAACTGCATTATGGGTAGCTATGGTGGATGACCAAAAGCGCAACGACTAACAATCTACCAAATAAAAGAACACCAAATATTTGGCCATATTTTCCAGCTCTGTGTCTCTTCTTACAACCTTCAAGTAATACTTTATGGCCATCCTTTCTATGTTTCTCCTACACAAAATTGGATGGGTGTGAATATTTTTATATTATTATTATTTATACTATACTAACCTTACTAACTTGCATTATTGATACGTATAAACTTGTGGATACTAATATAAATAGTTCTTGTAACTATTTGGAGGTGATAATGCATATATCTTAACTGTAGGCTTATGCATAGCTAGGTGGTTATTTTGTCATGAGAGAAGTGTTGAATCCTTTCAGTGCCTTCCTTTTCTAGTCCCCATTCTTGGTCATGTGAGGTGGTCAGTAGTTTGCATACCTATCAACGAAACCTCTAAACTTTAAGATTAAACAGTTGAAGAAAACATTCTCTCTTGATTCCTAATTGTATCTCTCTTTGTATATACTATCAAAGTCAAAATAAAACATCATTTACTTACTCATCTACACTTTGTTGGGAAGGTTTTCAAGCACCTCAAGTAGATGGGTGATCCAGATTTATGAGCGGAATGAAATGAAACCATAGATTCATAATGTTAACGTAGAGACACAATGAAAAATAACATAGATACAATAAAACTTGACTTCTACTAAATAAAAAATATGTTGAAAACTATAAAATGCAGACTGAAAACAAGCTTACCAGAATGGTGGCAGCTTATCTCTGAGAAAATATGTGATGACTACTCTCATTCACAAGAAGATGAGTACAATGAGGCTTCAAAAGCCTTTTTTATATCAAGCATGAATTCCAAAACCCTAGAAATCCAATAACCTAACCCTAGGAGATGAAGCACCAAAAGTCATGTGGGCCCCATTGGGGTAAGTTGGTACATCAACTTCCCTAGGTCGTAACTTTCTCATATGATATTCATTTAGGGCATTCGATATATCATCGGAAAGGTCTATCTGAGAAGTAAAAATTTCTTAGGGGTTCAAGGTAAGTCATTAAGAACCCCTGGCCCACAAAAAGTCCAAAAAAGTCGTTTGGGGCCTAAAAAAGGCCCCAGAAGTTTGGGACTCAAAAATATAGAAAAAAACTGCCAAGATGAAAATTGTAACTGCCAAGATGAAATTTGTATGTGAGCCAACTAGAAGAGGTGGGTGGCCACTGATATCCACTTGGATCAATGGGTTCCCTTCTTCTCACGCAAGGCCTCGCCCAGGGCTCTCTGTTGACATCTCTAGTAACAAGAAACAACCCCCCAACCTAGGATTGCTAAATGTGTTTCTCATGTCCTTGATCTTGGTGGTAACAATCACTTTATTTTCCATGAGGTAGGACGAGTAGAGACCCACACTATATCCATATATACAATTATAACACACCCGACCCCTAAGTACCCTTTTTAGGGATGGGGCATCAAAAGTTTTCTTAATTTAATTGTCTCAGAACCTCTTTCTGAGGTCTCCATACTCTTCTACTCAACTGTGGCTTTCTAATGACTGCTACCAGGCTCAAATCCAAGCTCTAGATTGCAAGTTATGACCTCTTGAAGCTCTTTGGACGTTATTATCAAGGGCCACACGACGCTCACGTGGGCCCATCTCATTTGTATCATCCCCAATTTCCTACATCCATGGTGGTAGCCCATCCACCGTCCAATCCAATGACGAAACCTTATCCTCATTTAAAACATAAGCTAAAGGGGAATTCTTCATTCGACACTTCGGTGTTGAATGCCCCTTTTTCTTTCTACACGCATATCCTCCGAAGTCCCGAAGTCCTGAACTCTAGAAGGAGCCCGAAATATCACCACGTGGCTCTGGCCTTTGGTCCCTTCGACTTATCTATGACAATAGACCCCAAAACTCTAGAGTTCCAAAGTCCCAGACTCCCCAAGGGTCCACCCTTGCACATGGTGGCGTATTAAATGTAGAGGCAAGGACAGGTGGGTCTCGAGTACTTCACCCACCAATATTCCAAGCGGATATGTGCCAAGGGGGGGTGAAACGCGGTAAGGAAAATATGACATGTGGCCCCATCAGTGGGTGACACTTGTCACGTTCTAATGGGTGCATAGGGTCTGTGAAAAGTATGAATGAAGGTGACATGTGGCACATCAAACATGGGTCCACGTTACCCTAGGTGACGTTAGCATGCCCCGTCACTCTAGACTGATATCTTTCCAATGCCCTTAGATCTCACAGTCAATATGCGTCCACGTAGATCCATTGATCTACGACCTCCGTTACTTGGTAACTTCAATGTTCGGGGGATTAACTGTGTGAATTACTCCTTGCTCTTGGAGTGGTCTGCGCTGGGCTTACCATGGTCTATATCTAACGGTCTTGGGAGATCCCGAAAATTCCTCAGATCTATGGATATTATCATTTCACGAATTCGACATTCAGGTGTTCTGCTCGCTTACCACCCCCTTTCTCTTAGATTGGTCAACATCGGACTAACCTTGACATAGATCTAACGACTAGGGAAGATCTCGAAGCGTCCCTATATCTATGGTTCTCATTATTTTGCAGCTTCGACATTCAAGGGTTTTGGCATTATGACAACTCCACTCTCCCAAAGTAGGACTTCGTCGAAGTGTTATACATGAGTCCCTCCACTGGTTAATCGGTCGGTTAAGAGGGGTTCTCAATGGAATCCCCATATCCACGACTCACATTAATTCGCAACTCTGACATTTGGGGCATTTGGCAGTATGAAACCTCCATTCTCCCGAAGTAATCAATGTTGGACTGACCTTGGCATAGATCCAATGGCCAGGGAAGCTCCGGAATACCCTAGGATCTACAGCTCGAATTACTCCGCAATTGGTAAGTGGGTCATGGTTTAAAGGTGGGATAGGTCCATCGGTCACGGTTTAGGGAAACCTCCAGATTTCATTCAACCTTGTTGGTAACCAAACCAACAAGTTCCCTTCGCCCGGTTTAAGAGTGGTAAGGCCATAACACCTCGAAGCTCTGAACACCTAAAATTATGGGTATTTTGTTTGAAAACTTGTTGTTCCGCATTCTATTATTCGATGGTGTGGTCTGATTCCATCCTATATCAGCCACCAGCGTATTACCTGGCAGTGGCGCTGGCGGTGACGCATCTGCAGGGGATGGTGGAAGAGCAGACGAATTAAAGAAAGGATATATTTCATAATGAACTATGCAGCTTCCCATCAAACCTTGGCCTCCTGGCATTCCAGAGAAAGATGCCAAAATACTATTGGTTGTTTTTGAGAGACAGGTTGTGCAGTCGTCACTGGATATATCTTTCCAGCACTGTACCAGACCGTAAATCTTTCGAGACAAGGAATCTGCAGTTGTTTCGGAAGCATTTCCAGATCCAGATGCTACTTCAGCTGACAATTTGGATAAGAGCTTCGCAAAAGCCCTGTTAAAGACATCATGGCTACTGACCGTGGACGTAATGTAAGTCTATAGTCCATCAGTGGACAATTGTTCGATGAATGTATAATTTTCATAACGTAGAAAATAGATATCCATCCAAATTCTACCTGCGATCGCATTCCCACAACTTTGGTTTTGTCAAATGGTAGTGTTTTCTCTTTCTGAGCAATTGTAGCATTGGTTGGCTGTTGCGTCTCCCCTGCATTGTAGGAGGCCATATATTCAGTTAGGACTTTGGCCATGCTCAGAAGTGTTAAACCTAGTTTGAGACGTGTCTCGAACGAGATTATTAAGGACTGTATTCAGATTGCTCTCAAACTCACTGCCTTTTGTATAGTTAAAGCCGCGGTTGCACACAGTTGCCTGTGCATTGCAAACTTGTCCATGAAAAGTAATGAGAAGAGCCGGAACAACAAAAATGATGTAGAATAACTTCATAGTTTGGCCTCTGAGGAGAGAGCATGCATAATCCTTTCCATGGAAATTTAGATTCATTGGGGTTGTCATAGCCATTGGATAGTGGAGAGGTTGCTCACTAAAATTATAACAGAAGAGGAAGAAAGTGATGCAATTGAAAGAACAAATAATATTTTTCATGCATATTGAAAAATTCATACATAAAGTGATGCAATATTTCACTAGCACAGCCGCGACTTAGCGGCTGAGCACGCCGAAAGGGTGTACAGCTGGAATCCATGGCGAAAATGAAACGTCATAGAAAATGAAACGTACAGGCAGCCAGAAAATGAAACGTTTGGACAGTTGAGGAAATCTAAATGGTAATCTGAAAGGTTAATCATTTAAATGTGGCAATTATATAGTGCTACATTAAGTTCTTAATATGATTAGGTAAATGTTAAAAAGTAAACAGGTTAATGGATGCATTCAGAAATACAAGGAAGTTATGAAGAGTAAATCACATTCATTGATTTGGGAGGACGACTAAGAATATGCCAGCATCTTCAATTGTTAACCATCAAATTAGAATTTTAGATTAAAAGTTGATTAATTGTCCTCATTGTCAATAGGTATACGCCTTTCGGCGTACAAATTTGTAGTTTGATTGAAATTTGATATGTGATGGAAAAAATAGATTGGCATTGCTAGAGCATGATGGGTCCATAATCCATAGGTCCCAAAATAAAAATATTTGTGTAATACATTTAGTTGTTGTGTATACTTTGTTGAAGTGATATTTATGGTTTTACCTATAAAATATTGCATGATTATATGAAACTTTAACTTCAACACATCATATCAATTTCAACAGTGAGTAACACACAATGGATTTGATATAAAAGAAGTCTATGGTTCATTGAAACACATATATAAAAAATGCATCACCAAACATAATGAACGTCAATTCTAATGCAAGTGAATTTTCAAGTGAAGGACAAATTTGAACTAGTTAATCCTATCTACATAAAACTTTTTATGATTATTATTTTTCATAATGGATGACTTATTATGTGAGTAATAAGTTTGTTTCATAATTAATTTCTAATGGTTTCCAATTTTGATTTAATTTTATAATGAATGATTTTAATGATGGGATAATGTGATCAATTCATAATATGCATGTCAAACTGAGGGTGAAAACACAAAGATGGGTAACACTTTTTGGAGTGAAGTGTGGGGAGGGATTGTAAAATGTTTTTTCTCGGCCAAGAATTTTACAGTTTCTCGATTGAGAGTTTATAAATATCTCATTCGAGATTTTTCCTGATTTTTCCTTGGGCTAATGATATTGGCTATGAGTTTTGGTGGATACATAATTTTTTCAACTGAAAGTTTGTTTTTTGGATGACACATTGAAACTTTGAGAACTCACAAAGACATCTCTCAGTCAAGAGTTTAGATTCTCTACCCAATTTCTTGGTTGGGATTTTAGACTCTCCTCCAATTTCTCGACTAAGAATTTGTCAATATCTTGGTCGAGAAATTTTATGTTTAAAAACAATTCATTTGATCCTTCTTTCATTCTCTCGAATAAAAAACACGCTACATCCCTTACCTCCACATTGGCTCCATGTCTGTAGTTACCCTTCACATGGTTTCACGGCTAAGGAAATTATTTTTGTATGTATATATTGAGTAAAACATTGGAAGGTGAAACCTAGGGTTCATTTCACTCATTCATGCTCTGCTCGACTGCTTCATTTTCCCACCCAAAACCCATTACATTTTCATGAACCTCCTTACATCTCTTGCCCATGAGAAGAAATTGATTCAACAATGATGGGTGTCCTTGCAAACCATGAGAATTAGAAGGTAGTATTAGACACATGTACATTTTCAAATAGTGAAGAGCCCATTGGATTTCAAATTCAAGAATAAGATGTTATTCCCAAAATGTTTTCAAATGAGATGTTGTGTCATTGACTGAAATCATTTTTGGTTATTACCAAAATACCTACCCCATGAAGCCTTAGAATTATTCTACAAAATGTAATTCAATGGAATAAAACATGACTCGATTGCCATGGTTAGTGTTATTCTATACCATTTTCCCAATCGTTTCATCTAAGTTTGTTACATGGTCCTCTTTTCAAGAATTACATTCCACATGGGGTGCATGTAAGGAAATTTCATATCCATATGGAGCCAGAGTTGGTCCAGAGATAAAGTCATCTTCAAGTAACAAGAGAAGAACCTCACTCCAACTCCTAAAGGAACCCAAAATGACAGAACATTGCCTCTGGAAATATAGGAGCACAAAACCGCATTCTGGGTAGCTATGGTGGACGACCAAAAGCGTAGTGACTAGCAATCTACCAAAGAAAAGTGCACCAAATATTTGGCCATGTTTTCCAGTTCTGTGTCTCCTCTTACAACCTTCAAGTAATACTTCACGGACATCCTTTCTATGTTTCTCCTACACAAAACTGGATGGGCGTGAATATTTTTATATTATTATTATTATTTATAATTTACTAACCTTACTAACTTGCATTATTGATACATATAAACTTTTGGATAAGAATATAACTAGTTCTTGTAACTATTTGGAGGTGGTAATGCATATAGATTAATTGTATGCTTATGTATAGCTAGGTGGTTATTTTTTCACGAGATAAGTGTTGAATCCTTTCAGTTCCTTCCTTTTCTAGGCCCCATTCTTGGTCATGTGAGGTGGTCAGTAATTTGCATACCTATCAATGAAACCTCTAAACTTTAATATTAAACAGTTGAAGAAAACATTCTCTCTTGATTCCTACTTGTATCTCTCTTTGTATATATGATCAAAGTCAAAAGAAAACATTATTTACTTACTCATCTACACTATGTTGGGAAGGTTTTCAAACACCTCAAGCAGATGGGTGATTCGGATTTATGAGTAGAACGAAATGAAACCACAGATTTATAATGTTAACACAGTGACACAGTGAACAATAATAGAGATACAATAAAACTTGAGTTCTATTAAATACGAAATACGTTGAAAACTATAAAATTCAGATTGAAAACAAGTGTAACACACCCAACCACTAAATAGCCTTTCTAGGGATGGCACATCAGATTTTTTTTCCCTGGTTCATTTCTGATCCCTTACTTAAGAGAAACACTCTTAAACAACTTCCCTAAAACTCACATCTCTCACTATGCGCTTGAACCAACTAGCAGGGTCTTCCTCGTGACATTGGGCAGAAAATCAGGAGCTAAGAGTCCACGTTAGCAAAGGTTTCAAAACTTTGGGAGTTCCCGGACTTCGGGAGTTCCAACAGTGTTTTCAAAATCCTCAGATCATCAAACAATGAAGGGGATCAACGATTCACATCCTCCACCAAGATCTATGATTAAAAAGAGGACTTCGATGTTCGACGTCGAACATGCCTATATCCTAATCCCTAAAGTCCTATAATATCGCCACGTGCCCCTATCCCTTCGATGTTCGACATTCAACGATTCTCATTGAATCATTCTTTATCATACTACGTTCAAATCTTTCGAAACCATGAAACTTTCCATACTTCTGGAGTCCCAGACACATCACCAACCTTGTTGGTCAGGTAGACACGATTCAACAATTGACACGTGACAAGGGTGAAGCGGTGACACATGTCCTCCTTAGGGGGTGACACATGTCCTGCTCCAGTAAGCACAAGGGATGGGTAAATCATCCAAATATGGGTGACACGTGGCACCTTGGTTGCGGGTCCACGTCACCCTAGATGACTTGAGTGGGCAACATCACCCCCATTGCATGACTGAGATTTATCCACGTGGATCCGTAGATCCATGGTCCTAGTTACTTTGGGACTTTAGGCTTCGAGGCTTACTGAATCCTCTCGATGTAAATCCCCCGAAGAGCTAAGTCTTCGGGCTACGTGATCTTGCACCACGTGTCCTTTTCTACCAACGGTCGAKATCCACTTCAACACTCATGACTTTGGAAAGTTCATACTTCATAAACTCTTGGACGGTTTCCTCCAGAGTACGAAATATCCAGAATACGAGATTGCTTTCCATGTACTCCCTCATCCAACAGTCCTATTTCAACGATCGACACTTGATAGGGAATGAGTAGGGGCCATGTGTCGCTCCACAATGAATTCTTGGTTAGTTGAGTAGTCAAAGGTGGGTCCCTTAGATCGATGACTTGGAAGGATCCCGAAGGATCTAAGGATCTACGACCCACGTTACTTCGGCAGTTTGACATTCGGGAATTCAGTGAGTGTGTCTCTCGTATTTCCCTCCTGACCATGATGGATATGTCGCCACGTGTGCCTAGCGTCTATGACCAAGACTTGATCCGTCTCATAGAGCTTCGGGGAAAACGCGTGCGTTTCTACATTGTCGAATTCTTGGATTCCCAAATAACTGTTGATCTATGGACATGTGTCCCTCCAGTTCAATGGTCCAGACTAACTCTACGACTCTGGAATTCGGGAGTTTCGGCACTAGACCATTCCAAATCTCTCGAAGTAAGACTTCGTCGAAGAGCTTGATGCCTCCCTTTTTATGTCAGATCTAATGATTGAGAGTGATCCATACTAGATCCCCAGATCGAAGGTCCTCATCGATTTGCARCTTTGACCTTCTACTACTTTCGAGGATTATGGAGTCACAAGTCCCGAAGCTGAAATGGCTAGCTCCTTTCGGGCTAGCGCAAGGTTCCTAGGCCCTGGTCACATGGATACTTTGGAAATTCTAGGGGCTAAGCGCTAATACTTTAGCAGAAAAAGGGTTTAAAGACATGGGCACGAGCCCTTGGTCAGATGGGTGAATAGTCTAAGGGAAAAAGCACTCTTCTCCCACCGGATCTTGAATTTTGACATTCCCTCTAAGGTAATCTTAAAGGGATTGGTAGGACTTAGACATTTTAGTTGATCCTACCCAGACCCTCCTGCAGATTCCCATTCCATAACTATATAGTAATAAAACTGAGATAAATTGAAAGCCATGAAATATAGCAGTTTACAGAAATCATAGAGCTTTCCTAATGACTGTTCAAATACTGAAAGACTGAATCATAAACACATACATGTCACCATCAAATTCAATATAATACACAGAGTATGAAAATACTTATCAAAACCGAAAAATGTGAAGCAACTGCTGAAAGGGGTGCCTATTTCCTCCCAACCATGGGCACAACCACTCCTGCTAGATTTACAACTGGCTACCCCCGAGCTAGACCATGATGCTCTGAGAGATAGTCTTTCTCTTTGCTCCACAACATTTAGGGACGAAGGTTACTCTCCTTCTCCCACAATAACTAGGCAACTAGTTTTCTCTGCTCCAAGCAAGGAGGTCTACACGAGTACTTCCTTGGTCATTCGTCAACCTCGTTTATCATCTTGTAGTGAAACCCTGTCTTGGGATTCTTACAGCCAAAACAAGCTTTCTTATCATCTTTTTTCTCTACTTCAGAAGCGAAGTATATTCATTGCCTTTCTCGGGAGAGTGTTTTTTTTTCTATTCTACTATCTCACAAATCTGTCTCTGCCCAAATTACCTCATTCCTTTCCTTCCTTAGCAAGGTTGCGTGGGTCTGAATCACAATTCGTGGTTAGGCCTAGAATTCTTACCGATGGGTAACCTTCCCCATCTCCTCATCAACTCTTGAGGATGGCCTTCCAACTACCAGCCTCACTGGTAATTCATTTCTGGGTCAGAGGACTCTTGAGAAATTACACCCAATAGGTACTAGTATGGTGACTGTCATATCAAGCATTCTTGGTTTCCCTTCACCATGTCTCTCATAACATGCATGGTCTATCTTGGAAAATTTCCCCCCTTTCAACAGTTGTGCAACACATATTCAAATTTGAATTCTATTAATAACAAAAAAATCATACATTGACCCTTTTATACAAAGGTTCATCAAATCAAGCATTCACACATATTTAGTCTTCCATAGTCTCTTGGCTAGTTATAGTTATATTTACAAATTGGGGGAAACAAGGGTATTACAATCCCCTCCCCCTTAAAGAAAAATCATCCTTGATGTTCTATCTTCTAACATGTTCTGTATGTACAGAAGTAAACAAAAATGGATATGCATGTCTCTTGGCATCCTCCATTTCCCATGTAGCCTCATCTGGGCCAAATTTTTTCCACTGCACCTTAACCTGTGCAATGGTTATGTTCTTGAGTGAGGTTTCCTTCCTGTCTATTATACATTGGGGTTCTGGCAGTAATTCCACCTGAATCACAAACCAATCAATAATATGATTAGAATCATGTACAAACTTCTTTAACAAAGAAGCATGGAAAACATTATGTGCCTTCACCGTGGGAGGAAGTGTTGGTCGATAGACTACTGGTCCCACTCTATCCAAAAATTCAAAGGGTCCACAATACTAGGGTTCCATCTTGGCACAAGCTCCAATCCTCAAGGAGCTTCTCCCGGGTCTAACTTGGAGATACACATGATCCCTTGCTTTGAACTCTCTAGGAGTCTTTTTCAGGTCTGCATAGCTCTTTTTATTATCTTGGGACATCTTCATATTTTCCTGATCTGAATCACTTGTTGTTCCATTTCCTTTATCATAAATGGCCCGTTTGGAACTCTGTCTACTGGATTGTTCCATCTTATCGGAATGTTTCATTGCCTTCCATAGAGAGCTTCAAAATGGCTCATTTTCAATGGCTTTTGATAGCCATTGTTGTAAGCAAATTCTACCAGTGGTAGTTAGTTCCCCCACTTCTTGGGTTGATGCATTACATGAATCCTCAACATGTCTTCTAATACTTGGTTTACCCTCTCTGTCTTCCCATCATTTTGAATATGATAGGTTGTACTAAAAAGAAATTTTGTTTCAAAACCAACAAACAGAGATTTCCAAAAGTTTGAAGTAAACTTTGTATCTGTGTTGGATATAATTTCCTTAGGCATGCCATCAGTTTGAATATCTCTTCATGAAGATGCTGGAAATATCTATTTCCTTGCAATTTGACTTGATAGGTATGAAGTGAGCATCTTTGCTCAGTTTGTCCACAACTACCATGATGGCATTGTTCTGTTGGATTGATCTTGGTAATCCTATGATTAAATCCATGGAGATGGTTTCCCATTTCCATTCAGGAATTGGTAGGGGTTGCAACAGTTCTGCTGGGTTCCGGTGCTCTTCCTTGACTTGTTGACATTCCAGACACTTAGCTAAGTAATCAAATATGTCCTTTTTCAGTCTAGGCCAATAGAATAGTTTCCTAGTGGCCGTGATCATTTTCTGATAACCAGGATGACCAGTATATGGTCTTTTGTGTAGTTCATCCATTATGAACCTCTTCAAGTTGTCACAATTTGGAATATATATTCCACCCTTGTAAGTCACCATGTCATCATTAAGCATTTTATAACGTTCATAATTCATCCCTGTGGGCTCTTGCTTTAGGTATGATGTCACGGTCTTGAAAAATGCATCTGTTTCATGTGCAACTTTGACCCTCTCTTTGATGTTTGATTCACTGGCTCTTACAACCTCCAAGCGAACTAATTTCATACTTATACTAATGGCATAAATCACCCTATCCTCCTTTCCTTTGATATGTTTTATTTCAAAATAAAACTCACTAAAGAGATCCATCCATCTAGCTTGTCTCACATAGAGTTTTGGTTGGTCAAACAAATACCTCAATCCACTATGGTTTGTCATAAGTACAAATCTCCTACCTAGGAGGTAATTCCTCCACATATTTAAAGCATGCACTATGGTAGCCAATTCCATATCACAGTTCACATAATTGACTTCATTCTCATTCAATTTTCTAGACTTGTAGCAAATCACATGTCCCTCTTGCATAAGGACTCCTCCAAGCCCTTCCTTACAAGCATTTGTACACACAAGGAAGTCTTTGTTTGGAACTGCAATCTTGAGTACATGCACATTGGTTAGAAGGTATTTGAGCTCTTAAAATATTTCCTCACATTTTGATGTACAAATGAATTTAATCCCCTTTTTCTGAAGGGAGGTGATTGGGAAACCAATCTGGTAGAATCCTTTTATGAACCTCCTATAGTATCCTTCCAGGCCCATAAAGGATCTGATATCAAATACATCCTTTAGGGTAGGCCAATCCATGATGGATTTAATCTTGTCAGGGTCAAATACCACTCATTCCTCAGAAATAACATGGTCTAAGTAGTGGACTTATTTCTAGAAGAAGTCACACTTACTAATCTTAGCATAGAGATGATGTTCTCTTAGTACTTGAAGTACAAGATTGAGATGTTCTTCATGCTCCTCCCTATTCTTGGAATAGATTAGGATATCATCAATGAATACTAACACAAATCTATCCAATAACTTTCTGAATACGTTATTCAATAAGAACATAAAAGTGGTTGGTGCATTGGTAAGCCCAAATGGCACCACCACAAATTCATAGTGACCATACCTTTCCCAAAGGTTGTCTTGTGGATGTCTTCATCTTTGATTCAGACCTGATGGTATCCAAACCTCAAGTCAATATTGGAGAATATTGTAGCATCCCTTAATTGGTCAAAGAAGTCATCAATCCTTGGCAAGGGATACTTATTCTTGATGGTCATCTTATTGAGATTCCTATAATCTATGCACAATCTGAGTGTGCCATCTTTATTTTTCACAAACAAGGTTGGTGCTCCCCATGGACACACACTAGTTCGTATGTAGTCTTTGTCCCACATCTCCTCCAGCTGGAGTTTGAGCTCAACTCGCTATAGTGTACTCATTCTATAGGGTGTTCTAGACATTGATAATACTCCTGGTACAATTTCTATTGAAAAATCAATATCCCTTCTTGGAGGTAGACCTGGTACCTCTTATGGGAATACATCTTTATATTCTCTCAATATGGGATGGTTCTCTAGGCAGGGTTTGTCATTCTCAACAGAGTTCGGTACTTGTATTGCATACAAGGGACATCCCTTTCTGCAATACTTCTTCACTTGGAGGGTTGATATTTGTCTCACTGAGACATGATTTTGAATCCCTTGTAGGGTTACCCTCCTTAGTTCTTCATTTTCACACTCCAAAGTTTTACTGTAACAGTCCAACTTGGTTTTGTGGGAAACCAACTAGTCCATGCCAATCAACATGTCATAATATCCTAGAGGAAATATGTTTAGGTTTTCTTGGGTGGGAAACCCACTCATGACAAATTGGCATGATGGTATGACCTATGTTACTTTTATTTTGGTTCCAGTGGCTAGTTTTACCAGCCATGATTTAAAATGTTTAACTTGATGAAATTTAGATTTCTCGACAGTTTGAGGGGAATCATAACTCAAATTAGAACCTAGGTCAATTAAAATGGAAATGATGTGGTTGGAAATCATACCTTCCATATCCACCATAGAAACTTGGAGGTATTCTTGTCTATTATCCAAGGATGCATAAATTTGTGGCAGGATCCTAGCCACATCATTGACTATGGTGGCCTCTTGAACGTTGTAGACCCTCCCAGGGTTCTATTGCCTATGCGGACAGTCCCTCAGTAGATTTTCCTCTCCACAACCCCAACATTCCAAGGTTTCTCTCTTTGTGTTATCAGTCTTACTTGGAGTTGCTCTGAATGGTTTATTCTCACTCTGGGATGAAAAATTTTGCTGATACACACTTCTGGCAGGAAGGTTGATCTTAGATCTCTTACCAGAGTTCTTAAATTTTGAGGGTTTAAACCCTTTTTTCTTGAATTTGGAATTGTCTCTCTTCTTCCAGTCTTCACGTGGTTCTGTCTTACTCTTGAATTGCTCATAGAAATACCTTTCTTTTCGAATAGTATCTTCTAAGGTATTTGTCTCATCAAATTCAATTCCGTCCCATTAGGACTGAGCTAAGCCACTAATGAATTGTTGTAGTTTTACCTTTTCATATTTGATGTAGGGCACATACCTCATCATATCAAGAAATTTTTTGACATAATCATATATGGTGAGTTGTCCCAGCTTGAGTTCATAGAACTCCTTGGTCTTCCCATCAAAGTACTATTCTGACAGGTACTTCTTCTTGAAGTATTTCTCAAATTGTTTCCATGACAAGTCTTTCTCATGGAATCATTTCACATTCCTAAGGTCCTCCCTTCCAAATGGAAGCCTTCCCATTCAGGTTGAAAATGGTTATCCAAGCCTTTAAGTTTTCAGAGTAGTCATGTAATCTCAAGTACATTTTCAAGCTGAGTAGCCAAACTTCTGCTTCTTCCCCCTTCTTAATCTCTCCATCGAAGGTGGGAAGTTTGGATTTCTTGAACTCTTCAGGGTCACGACTCTTGGAATGTTTCCTCTTCTTTCTACTTGTCTGAGAATGAGAAATATTTTTACCACCAGAAGATTCCTTGGAGTTGTTAGTGTCCTCACCCGAGGAATCTTCCATTGAATGTCTCTTGGCTCCATGTTGGTCCTTATTTGAGGTGCTCCTCCTAGTGCGGTCACTTTCAGGACCATGCTTCTATATCTTAGGTGGAATTGGAGTTTTCTTAGTATGATGCATGTCCACATGACTGGCAGCTAGACCATGTTGCAGTTTCCTTTGTATATATGATAGACTTTGCAGTAAGATTGCATTAATTTTTGTCTGTTTTTCCTGCTCCTTGATCAACCTCTCATTTTCAGCCTTATAACTCTGTAATTTTTCCATGAAGCTTCTTACAATTTTGTCCAAATTTGGAGGGGTTACCACCACACTCCTTTCATCATATTCTTCCCCTCTATTATAGGAGCTCTCCCCCAACTCCTGATGTGTCACCATCCTTTACGTTGTAATTCTCCTATTGTTCACTAACTTCTTGAGTGCAGATAATTTTTTTTATGTTAGTTACTAATCTACCAATTTATGAACAACACATATCATTGCAAGGTGAAGTCAGTTCTTTATTTGGAAACATTAGCAACCTACAATGTAGAATTCCAAAACATCTATCAACAATAGAAGGTATCGTTCCTATTTTCAGTAGAGGTTCATACAAGTGTTTTATAGAAGGGGGGGGTAAGGTAGGGAGTTACCCACAAGTTCTATAACAATATTTTATGTGACTCGTGCATGAGCCCAAGAATTCCAAGTGTTGTTCCAATGCTCTGATACAAATTTGTAACACACCCAACCCCTAAATAGCATTTCTAGGGATGGTGCATCAATTTTTTTTCCCTGGTTCATTTCCAGTCCCTTACTTAAGAAAAACCCTCTTAAACAACTTCCCCGAAACTCACATCTCTCATTGTGTGCTTGAACTAGCTAGTGGGGTCTTCCTCGTGACCTTGGGATGAAAACCAGGAGCTAAGAGCTTGTGTTAGCAAAGGTTCCGACACTTTGGGATTTATTGGACTTCTGGATTTCCAACGGTGTTGTCAAAATCCTCAGATCATCGAACAATGAAGGGGATCAACGGTTCACATCCTCCGCCAAGATCTATGGTTAGAAAAGGGACTTTGACATTCGGTGTAGAACATGTCTATATCCTAATCCCTGAAGTCTCATAATCTCACCATGTGCCCCTAGCCCTTCGACGTTCAACATTCAAAGATTCTTGTTGAATCATTCTTTATCATACTACATTCGAATCTACTGAAACCCCAAAATTTTCCAGACTTCCAGAGTCCCGAACAAGTCACTGGCCTTGTTGGCCAGGTGAGCACGATTCAACGGTTGACACATGACAAGGGTCAAGCGTTGACACATGTCCTCCTTAGGGGGTGACATATGTCCTGCTCCATTAGGCACAAGGGATGGGTGAATCGGCCAAATCTAGGTGACACGTGGCACCTTGGTTGTGGGTCCACGTCACTCCCATCGCACAAATGATATTTATCCACATGGATCCATAGATCCATGGTCCTCATTACTTCATTTCTCTAGGCTTCGGGGCTTATTGACTCCTATCGATGTAAATCCCCGAAGAGATAAGTTTCTGGACTACAGGATCTTGTGCCACGTGTCCTTTTCAACCAACAGTTGAGATCCTCTTCGACATTAGCGACTTCGACGAGTTCATACTTCGTAAAATCTTGGATGGTTTCCTATGGATTACAAAATATCTAGACGATGAGATCACTTTCCACATACCCCCTCATCCAATGGTCCTAGTTCAATGATCGACACTTGATGGAGAACGACTATGGGCCACATGTCGCTCCATGACACGTTCCTGGTTAGATGAGTAGTCAAAGGTGGGTCCCTTAGATCGATGGCTCATAAGGATCCTGAAGGATCCGAGGATCGATGACCCACGTTACTTTGTGATTTAAGCATTCGAGAGTTTGGTGAGTGTGTCTCCCAACTTTCCCTCCAAACTAGGCCGAATCTGTTGCTATGTGTGCCTAACGTCTACGGCTAGGATTTACTCCGGCTCACAGAGATTCAGGGAAAACCATGCATTTCTACATCTCTGAATGCCCGTATTCCCGAATAACTGTTGATCTATGGACACATGTCCCTCCAGTTCAATGGTCCACACTAAATTTGTGATTCCTGCATTCGGGAGTTTCGAGACTAGAACATTCCAAATCTTTCAAAGTAAGACTTCACCGAAGCGCTTGATACCTCCCTTCCTATGTCTGATCTAACGACTGAGAGAAATCCATACTAGATCCCTAGATCGACGATCCTCATTGATTCATGACTTAGGCCTTCGACTACTTTTGAGGATTGTAGAGTCATAAGTCTCGAAGTCCCGAAGCCAAAATGGATAGCTCCTTTCGGGCTAGCACAGGGTTCCTAGGCCCTGGTCACATGGATACTTTGGAAATTCTAGGGGATAAGCACTAATCCTTTAGCAACAAAAGGGTTTAAATACATGGGCACGAGCCCTCGGTCAGATGGGTGAATAGTCTAAGGGAAAAAATGCCCTTCTCCCACTGGATCTTGAACTTTGACATTCTCGCTAAGGTAAAATTCAAGGGATTGGTAGGACTTAGACATTTCAGTTGATCCTACCTCGACCCTCCTGTGGATTCCCATTCCATAGCTATCTAGCAACATAATTGAGATAAATTGAAAGCCATGAAATATAACAGTTTACAGAAATCATAGATTTTTCCTAATGACTGTTCAAATACTGAAACACTGAATCATAAACACAAACATTTCACCATCACATTCAATATAATACATTGATTATGAAAATACTTATCAGAACTGGAAAATCTGAAGCAACTGCTGAAAGGGGTGCATTTTTCCTCCCAACCATAGGCACAACCACTCCTACTGGATTTACCACTTGCCACCCATGATCTAGACTATGATGCTCTGAGAGAGATTCTTTCTCTTTGCTCCAGAACAGTCAGGGACAAAGGTTAAGCTCCTTCTCCCACAAGAACTAGGAAACTGGTTTTCTCTGCTCCAATCAAGGAGGTATGCATGAGTACTTCCTCAGTCACTCGTCAGCCTCATTTATCAGCTTGTATTAAAACSTTGCCTCAGGTTTCTTACATCCAAAACAAGCTTTCTTCTCATCTTTTCTCTCTACTTTAGAAGTGAATTATATTCATTGCCCTTCTTGGGAGAGTGATTTTTTTTTTTTCTATTCTGCTATCTCACAAATCTGTCTCTACCCGAATTACCTCATTCCTTTCCTTCCTCAGTAAGGTTGCATGGGTCCAAATCCCAATTCGTGGTTAGGCCTGGAAGCCTTACCAATGGGTACCCAACCCCATCTCCTCATTAACTCTTGAGGATGGCCTTCCAATTACCAGCCTAACTGGTAATTCATTTATGGGTTAGAGGACTGTTGAACAATTACACCCAGTAGATACTGGTCTGGTGAGGGTCATCTCAACCATTCTTGGTTTCCCTTCACCATCTCTCTCATAGCATCCATGGACTATCTTAGTAAAATTCCCCCCTTTCAGCAGTTGTGAAACACATATTCAAATTCAAATTCTATTAATAACATAAAATTCATACATTGACCCTTTTATACAAAGGTTCATCAAATCAAACATTCACACATATTTAGTCCGCCATAGTCTCTTGGCCAATTATAGTTATATTTACAAATTGGGGGAAACATGGGTATTACAACAAGATTTCTAGAATGGTGGAAGCTTATATTTGAGAAGATATGTGATGGCTACACTCATTCCCAAGAAGATGAGTACAATGAGGCTACAAAATCCTTTTTTATAAAATTCATGTGGGCCTTGTTGGGGTAAGTTGGTACATCAACTTCCTAGGATCATAACTTTTGCATACGATCTCTATCTGGGGCATTCGATACATCGTCAGAAAGTTCTATCTAAGAAGTAGAACTTCCGTTGATGGTGGAAGTATGCCATTTATATCCCCTGACCCTCCAAAATTCCAAAAAAATGTCCTTTAGGGCCTCAAAACGACCCCAGAAGTTTGGGACTCAAAAATCTAGAAAAAAACTGCCAAGATGAAATTTGTAACTACCAATATGAAATTTTTATGTTAGCCAGTTGGAAGAGGTGGGTGGCCACTGATATCCACTTGGATCAATGGGTTCCCTTGTTCTCACGCAAGGCCTCACCCAGGGCTCTCTGTTGACATCTCTAGTAACAAGAAACAACCCCCCAACCTAGGATTCCTAAATGTGTTGCTCATCTTCCTTGATCTTGGTGGTAACAATCACTTCATTTTCCATGAGGTAGGCCGATTAGAGACCCACACTATATCCATATATACAATTGCCATTTCTATATACTTATCGTGGTTTAAATATGTGATATTTTCTTTCTCTTTTTTAGTCTTTTTTACAACTAGGGATTTTATGTAGGGAAAGATAGGATTCAATGTGATATTTTCATTTTCTCGAGATTTTGGAATGCCTTTATATTATATAAACACTAAAAAAGGAGATGAAAACCTAGGAACACAAGATTTTTCACTGTCAGGCCCAGGGCTTGAGTTCTCTGGGATCCGTGTTGATTTGTTTCTAGAGGGAGTTGTAATTTAGAGCTGGTGAAGCTCAGGGGTTAGTCATCACTCTATCACCCAGGAATGTCATCTTTCTTCTGATGTGATAACTACCTAGATGAATTCCAAAGTAACATAGTTAGGATGGTTATACCGTAATGAATTCACATAACATAACTTTATTATCTCATTAAAAAGAGAAATGACAATGAACATAGCAATACATATACAAAAAAAATGACATTAAATTGTGTGACATAGATGGAGTGTATTAGAGAAATACCAGTTTAGTTTGTGTAAGTCAATCGAATTACGAAATTTTATCTCTCTAGATAGGGCTTCAATGTTGGCTACACGGGGAGACTCGTAATAACCCACCCCATGAGGCAAGTTATATCTCTCCGACAAAATGTGATTAACAACATAATCATTAATAGACCTAGGAACCCTCATCAATTAAGTTGACACATCAAACCTTTGTACAATGAAATGTTCACAAATGTCTAAAATATAATTTGAACATTGACAAGTGAGACCTTTGTGCAACATAATGTTCACAAATGTCTTTGTATGGTGTTCTACTCCATATTTAATTTACATATAGTTACATAACTTCACACGACAACATTCTCCATATACTACTTTGAAATTTCATGACTCCTCAGATATAAATTAGTATACAATTTGAAAATATAATTTAAGAATTCACACTTTAAACAAGTGCCACTAGTGGTGATGTCCCTACCGAATTTTTTTCGGTGCATAGATTTGAATTCATGCACAATTTTGAATTAATATATTGCATATGAGCATACCAATGTAAAATTTGCATTAGCCTGTGTTCCTAAAACTCGTGTTGCGGGTAAAGTGGTGGGGAATTACTTAAAATATATTCATAATATCAATAAAAATTATAATAAAACCAACAAATAATGACAACCTCTTGTTAAAATATAAGGCAACAAAATTCTCTAAAATAAATTGTCAAAGCAATTGTTTATACTACTCTGGTACGTTTAGAATGTGAAGAGAGAGTATAGCTTAATGAATATAGTAGTGGTGTAGAAAGACAGTTGGATCTATAATTCTCTTAAATCTATCCAATGACCTCTATACATTCATCATTTAGGACTATAACACTCGATGTTTAGAGTTGTATCCAATTAACATTTAGAAACAGATCAAATTGAAGATTCTTCATGTGGACGTGTACAACATAGCATGTGCATAATCAATGGGTATTTATTAATATATGTACGCTTAAACATGAGCCTAGTAAAAAAAAAATTCATATAATATATATATATATATATATCCTTTCACACTTTCTCCCTACTTTCCATTAAAATTTGTGCCTTGGACTTTTATACTTTTTACTTCTCTCCGATGAAATATAACTTTAGAGGTATTTGTACACAACACAATATGATAGTGAATATACATGTGTGTTTATTTCATATTTCAGTATAAATACCTGTTCATATATAAACTTGTGGCGTTGCATATATGTATATATATAAAATCCAATCTTATGGAATGGTATGGGTTAGTAGTATCCTTATTTAAAAGTAGTCTATATATCACATATATGGAGATAAGATCCAAGAATCTACAAAATTGAACATTGAACTTTGTAATTGTTTTGTGATGGAACATGTTTTGAATAAGCGATGGCTTATTAACGAATATGTAGTGTTATTATTAAGAGATTGTGTAGATGAATTAGATAGTGTTATGATAGTGAATGCTCTTCATTATCATATTCAATAAATTCTTGTGCATTGTATTTATTAATAAGAATTAACGACTTGTGTTTTGCAATCTATTATATTTTTAATGTTATAAGGGGGTGAGGTGTGATGTAACTTTTATTTTGCTAAGATCGGTTTCTTATTATCTTTAATAAAGTTTTTGATGGATAGAATTAAACATATTTAAAAATATTGATATGTTTTTCGTTGTTCTTTAAAATTATTAAGTTATTGTTTGATAATTTGCATAAACTTTATTACAAATATGATTATAATTTAATATTTAAACTGTTGTTTTTTGATTAATTGAATATTTACAACCAATTTGTATGAATAATTCTTTATTGAAATTTGATTATTATAGTAGCTTACTAAATTTAAATTCAATTTCCTTGTATCCTGAGATAATCTTAAAATAGTTACCTTTTTAAATAAAGGCTTTATTTGCAAACAATTTTTTTCTCCAACATAATTTATTTTTTGGCATTCAACCCAAGATACCATAAGAGTTGGTCCAATGAGGAATTTTAATGCATTAATAACATTGCAAAGTACATGGCATTGTGAGAAATACAACGACTATAAGCATAGTTGTATGTAACAATTTCAAGCTAGAATGTGGAATCTAATTCTTAGAGTGTGGAATAGAGAAGTCAAAGTGAATATTATAATTAAAGTCCAACTTGATATGTTTTAAGGTTAAGGGTGATAGTATTGAAACAAATCTAGTAAACTAGAAAATAATTTGTTGATGTCGGAAACATTGTGTTATGTATGACTTACGGGTCATCCTCCACTACGTAAGTAAGTGGAAGGCATTTAGTAAACTTGATTCGAATGAAAACATTGTCATACACATGGTTTGTATTGATCATAAGGGAGAATATAACCTTAGTAATGATTCAAGAGGATACCAGTGGCCACTCACCTATTTAAACTAGCTCATTTTGGCAGTTTTAGTTTGGTAGTTTTGGTCCTAGTTTTCGAGTCCTAAACTTATGGGGTCGTTTTGAGGCCCTAAACAACGTTTTTAGGGCTTGCCACAATAAAACTATATAAAAAGATAGAGACTGATGGAAACATGTGTAGTCCACAGATAAACCTTTTCAACGAGCTATCGTGCGCCCCAAACGAAGATTGTATGCCAAAGTTACGCCCCTAGGAAGCTGATACACCAAACTACCCAAAATGAGGTCCACAAAATTGTTGGCTTTTCATCTTTTGGGGTTACGGTTTTGGGTTTTATTTATGTTAAGAAGGCCTTTAGAGCCTCATTGTAAATAATATTATTGCGAAGGTGAGTATCCTTCACATCTCTTCTCATAGATAGGATTCCACCATTCTAGCGAGTCTTTCACTCTATATTTTTTTATAGTCTTTGTACATTTTCACTCATTAATAGAAATTGTGTATGACTATATATTTGTGTTTATGGTTGCATCTCTGATATATTTCTGTTATATTTTTGGATATATGATACATCTTTGTACATTTATTTATTATATATCATCTCTCATTTCGTGCCGAAAATAATCCGGATCAGTGGTATCATAGCAGGCTGCTCTTGATCAATTTTCAATGCATGTCCCCGACGAGGTCTGAGTATAGCAAGTTAGGTCTCGATATTGTCTCTCTTGAGGAAAATCGCTCTCACACACCCAAGAAACCCTCCATGGCAGAAGAAAAGAAAAACAACAAAGAAAACGATTCTATTAATCTGTTGCTTGAGCAAGCTCTCACGCGACAAAGGGACGAAATGATGGAGAATTTTGCCCACATCCTTCAATTCCTACCGATAACAATAGGCGTGTCTTCATAAAGTGGACACTTTGGAGGCACCTCGCCTTTCAAGGTACAAGTTAATTTTGATATTCCCATATTTGAAGGACAGATAGATGCGGATGCCCTAGAAAAATGGTTAAATCTTCTATAAGGTTATTTCTTTGTTCATAATTTCTATGAAAAGGAAAAGATCACCTTCGCACTCCTTAAGGCTCTCCCCCATGTCAAACATTGGTGGGAAACTTACTGGGAGCAAATTTCCACAGAGGAGTATGGAATATATGGGGCCGAGCCCACTTGAGATTTTTTTGTGGATGTAGTAAAAGAACAATATTACCCTTTTGGAAACTATAAGGACCAATACATGAGATGGACTACACTACGACAAGAGAGGGGCCAAGTAGTGTCATAGTTCACCAATACCTTCCTTACCTTGCGCACCAAGCTGGGTATCAAAGAGTCTGAGTGATGTTTGGTTCTGAAATACCGAGGGGATCTACAAAGATACAACCAAACAGAAATGGGTTTTATGTACATCTCATCATTCAGTGCTTCTTATCGATATTCTGTTAAAATCGAGTAGAAATTTAAGCACCGGAACAAGTGAGATTTCAGGTCTGCAAATCTGCAACAACAAATTACGATAAATATGGCCCTAACAAACAACCTCCCAAAAACCAATCCAAGCCACAGGAAAATAAGGGTCATGCAAATATGAAGAAGGACTCCAGAAAATGGTGTGAGTTTCACAAAATCCCCTGGAACAAGGGTGATGAATGTTGCTCAAAATAGTCATTTGTGGTCAATATCAAAGACAAGGAGCCGAACCCTAATTCATAATCTGATTAAAAAAAAAATCATAGAAGACAGATCATCGACATAGATCCCACTGCTATTGTTGTGACCGCAGTAATTCAACCAGAAGAACCAACAGATCCTGAAGGGGGGGAGCGCCTTTTTCATTTACAGATATGGGTGAAGGGGACATCGTTGCATTTTATTGTTGATATCGGAAGCCAAAAGAACCTCATCTCAATGGAGGTCGAAAAACAATTGAGATTGTCGACAACACCACATTTTCAACCATACAACATCAGGTGGCTTCGCCAAGGATGAGATCTCTGTGTCATCCAACAATGTCGTTTGTCATATGACATCCGACCCTTCAAGGATGAGGTATTATGTGATGTTTCCCCATTGGATTTCTGTGATGTTCTCTTGTGACAACCATATATGTGGAAGCACCATGCTATTTATGTGTCTTGACCTCGTAGTGTCATTGTTACTCTGAGGGGTCATCTCTACATAATAACATAGGTAATTCTGACTACTGGCCCACCTAAACAGTGCTGCAAGGTAGTATCTCATACTAAAAAATTCATCTTCTTCACAATCTGTTCAAAAGGTGAATAGAAGGATACTGCAACCACTATAACTTGGGCCCAAACATCTTCTATCCAATAGAAGCGAGTCGACAAGAATGTAACAAAGAAAAAAGATTACTTTTTCACACATACATCTCATGTATCCCGAATGGTTGAACAGATTCAACCTTGCTAACAATAGGTTCGTGACATTCTTCCACAAACCAAACAGTGTGACATCTCCAGCAAGGCAAGCAACACATCAAGATTCATTTACAACAATTAATTTTCCCTCTCCCATGGGAACTCAACGTAATGGAGACCATTGCTTCCTAAGGATGGAGGATTGATCTAGATGGATATCAGTGGCCACCCACCTAATCCAACAGGCTCATTTTTGCAATTTCAGTTTGGCAATTTTGTTCCTAGTTTTCGAGTCCCAAACTTCTGGGGTCGTTTTGAGGACCTAAACAATGATTTTAGGGCTCACCACAGTTAGAATATAAATAAATTTAGAGACTGATGAAAACATGTGTAGTTCTTAGATATACCTTTCGATAAATCTATCGTGCACCCCAAACAAATATGATATTCCAAAGTTACACCCACGGACACCAAATTACCCAAAATGGGGTCCACAAAAATGTTGTCTTTTCATCTTCCGAGGTTAGGGTTTTGGATTTTATTTATGTTAAAAAGGACTTTAGAGCCTCATTGTAAATCATGTTATTGCGAAGGCGAGTAGCAGTCACATCTTTTCTCAGAGATAAGTTTCCACCATTCTAGCGAGTCTTTCACTCTATATTTTTTTACAGTCTTTGTACATTTTCGCTCATTAATAGAAATTTTGTATTACTGTATCTCTTTGTTTATGGTTACATCTCTGATATATTTATGTTATATTGTTGGATATCCGATACATCTCTGTACATTTTTTTATTATATCTTCGCTCTCATTTCGTGCCTAAAATAATCTGGATCAGTAGTACCAAAGCAGGCTACTCTTGATCGTTTTTCAGTGCATGTCCCCGACGAGGTATGAGTATAGAAAGTTGGGTCTCAAGCTTGTATATCTCGAGGAAAATATCTTTCGCACGCCCAAGAAACCCTCCATGGTGGAAGAAAATAAAAACGACAGAGCATACAATTCTATTAATATGTTGCTTGAGCAAGCTCTCACGCGACAGAGGGACGAAATGATGAAGATTTTTTCCCACATATTTCAACGCCTCCCAATAAAAACATGCACGTATTCACCAAGAGGACACTTTCGAAGCACCTCACCTTTCAAGTTACAAGTTAATTTTGATATTCCCATATTTGAAGGACAAACATATGCAAATGCCCTAGAAAAATGGTTAAATCTGCTAGAAGGTTATTTCTCTGTTCATAATTTCTCTGACAAGGAAAATATCACCTTCGCACTCCTTAAGGCTCTCCCCCATGTCAAACATTGGTGGGAAACTTACTCACAACAAATTTCCATAGAGGAGTCTGGAATATATGGGGTTGAGCCCACTTGAGATTTTTTTGTGGATGTGGTAAAGGAATAATATTACCTTGTTGGAAACTATGAGGACCAATACATGAGATGGACCACACTATGGCAAGAGAGGGGCCAAGTAGTGTCAGAGTTCACCAATACCCTCCATACCTTGCGCACCAAGCTAGGTATCAAAGACTTTGAGCGACATTTGGTTCTGAAATACCACAGGGTTCTACATAGATACATCCAAACTAAAATGGATTTTCTGGACATCTCATGACTCGATGCTTCTTATCGATATGATATTAAAATCGAGAAAAAATTTAAGCACCATAACAAGTGGGATTTTAGTTCGGCAAATTTGCAACAACAAAAGTATGATAAATACGACCCTAACAAACAACCTCCCAAAAACCAGTCTAAGCCACATGAACAGAAGGGTCACGGAAAGAAGAAGAACGACACTGAAAAATGGTGTGATTTCCACAAAATCCCCTGGCACAACACGGATGAATTCCGCTCAAAATAGTCATTGGTGGCCAAGATCAAAGACAAAGAGACAAACCCTGATTCAAAATCTAATTTAGAAAATACTGATAGAAGATAGATCATCGACACAGATCCCACTGCTATTGTTGATACCGTAACAATTCAACCAGAAGAACCAACAGATCTTGAAGAAGGGGAGCACCTTTTTCATTCACAAATGTGGGTGAAGGGGACCCCACTACATTTTATTGTTGATAGCGGAAACCAAAAGAACCTCATATCAACAGAGGTCGTCAAACATTTGGGATTGTTGACAACACCACACCCACAACCATACAACATCGGGTGGCTTCTCCAGGGATGAGATCTTCGTGTCAGCCAGTAGTGTCAATTGTCATATGACATCCAACCCTTCAAGGATGAGGTATTATGTGATGTTGCCCCACTGGATATCTGTGATGTTCTCTTGGGTCAACCATATATGTGGAAGTGCCATGCTATTTATGAGTCTCGACCTCGTAGTGTCATTGTTACTCTGAGGGGTCATCTGTACATAATACCAAAGGTAATTCCGACTATTGTCCCACCTAAATAGTGCCACAAGGTAGTATCTCATACTACAAAATTTAGCTTCTTCACAATATCTTCAAACGGTGAACAAAAGGATACTGCAACGACTATAGCCTCAGCCCAAGCACCTTCTATTCAACAAAAGTGAGTCAACAAGACTGCAACAAAGCGCAAATATTCCTTCTTCACACATACATTTATGTAGCCTGAATGGTTGAACAGATTCAACCTCGCCAACAACAGGTTTGTGACAACCTTCCATAAACCAAACAACGCAATGTCTCCAGCGAGACAAGCAACGCACCAAGATTCAATTACAACAATCGCTTTTCCTTCTCCCCTAGGAACTCAACACAATGGAGACCATTTCTTCCTAAGGAGGGAGGATTGATCTAGGTGGATATCGGTGGCCACCCACCTATTCCAAATGGCTCATTTTGGTAGTTTCAGTTTGGTAGTTTTGTTGCTAGTTTTTGAGTCCTAAACTTCGAGGTCCGTTTTGAGGACCTAAACAATGTTTTTAGGGCTCGCCACAGTTAGATTGTAATCACCATTAGAGTCTGATGACAACATGTGTATTCCTCAAATAGAAATTTTGAGTTATCGTGTGCCCCAAACGAAGATCGTATGCTAAAGTTGTGCCCTCGGGAAGTTGATACACCAAACTACCCAAAACGAGGTCCACAAAACTATTGGATTTTCATCTTCCGGGGTTAGGGTTTTCATTTTTTTTTTATGTTAAAAAGGCCTTTATAGCCTCATTGCAAATAATATTATTGTTAAGGCGAGTATCTGTCACTACTCTTCTCAAAGATAAGCTCCCACCATTCTAGTGTGTCTTTCACTCTGTATTTTTCTACAGACTTTGTACATTTTCACTCATTAATAGAAATTGTGTATTACTGTATCTCTGTGTTTATAGTTGCATCTCTGATATATTTCTGTTATATTGTTGGATATCCGATACATCTCTTTATTATATCTCCACTCTCATTTCGTGTCAAAAATAATCTGGATCAGTGGTATCAGAGAAGGATGTTATTGATCATTCTTTAGTGCATTACCCCGACGAGGTCTGAGTATAGCAATTTGGGTCTAGAGCTTGTCTCTCTTGAGGAAAATCACTCTTGCAGGCCTAAGAAACCCTCCATGGAGGAAGAAAATAAAAAGGACAGAGAAGATGATTCTATTAATCTGTTGCTTGAGCAAGCTCTCATGCGACAAAGGGACGAAATAATGGAGAGTTTTTCCCACATCCTTCAACGCCTACCGATAAAAACAAGCGTGTATTCATCAAGCGGCCACTTTGAAGGCACCTCTCCTTTCAAGTTACAAGTTAATATTGATATTCCCATATTTTAAGGACAGATAGATACGGATGCCCTAGAAAAATGGTTAAATATGCTAGAATCTTACTTCTCTTTTCATAATTTCTCTGATGGGGAAAAGATCACCTTTGCACTCCTTAAGGCTCACCCCATGTCAAACATTGGTGGGAAAATTACTAGGAGAAAAGTTCCACAAAGGAGTCTGGAATATATGGGGACAAGCCCACTTCGGATTTTTTTGTGGATGTGGTAAAGGAACAATATTACCCTATTGGCAACTATGAGGACCAATACATGGGATGGACCACACTGCGGCAAGAGAGGGGCCAAGAAATGTTGGAGTTCACCAATAACTTCCATACCTTGTGCACCAAGATAGGTATCAAATACTCTGAGCGAAATATGGTTTTGAAATACTGCAGGGCTCTACATAGATACATCCAAACTGAAATGGATTTTCTAGACATCTCATCACTCGGTGCTGCTTATCGATATGTTGTTAAAATTGAGTAGAAATTTAAGCACTAAAAAGAGCGGGATTTAGGGTCTGAAAATCCACAACAAAAAAAGTATGATAAATATGTCCCTAACAAACAACCTCCCAAAAAATAGTCCAAGCCACATGAAAATAAGGGTCACAGAAAGACGAAGAAGGACACCAAAAAATGATGTGATTTCCACAAAATTTGCTAGCACAACACCGATAATTTTTTCTCAAAAAAGTCATTGGTGTCCATGATCAAAGACAAGGAGCTGAACCCTGATTCAAAATATGATTCGAAAAATACAAATAGAATACAGATCATTGACGCAGATCCCACTGTTATTTTCATGACCACAACAATTCAACCAGAAGAACCAACAGATCTTGAAGAGAGGGAGCACCTTTTTCATTCACAGATGTGGGTGAAAGGGACTCCGTTGCATTTATTATTGATAGCGGAAGCCAGAATAACCTCATCTCAGTAGAGGTCGTCAAATAGTTGGGATTGTCTACAACACCACACCCGCAACCATACAACATCGAGTGGCTTCGCCAAGGACGAGATCTTCGTGTCAACCAGTAAAGTCGATTGTCATACGGCATCCAACCCTTCAAGGATGAGGTATTATGTGATGTTTTCTCACTATATTTTGTGATGTTTTATTGGGCCAACCATATATGTGGAAGCACCATGCTATTTATGAGTCTCGAACCCGTAGTGTCATTTTTACTCTGAGGGGTCATCTCTATAGAATACCATAGGTAATTCACTAATGTCCCACCTAAACAATGCCGCAAGGTAGTATCTCATAATACAAAATTTAACTTCTTCACAATTTGTTCAAAAGATGAATAGAAGGATATTGCAACCACTACAACCTCGGCCCAAGCACCTTTTATCCAACAGAAGCGAGTCAAAAATACTACAACAAAGTGAAAATATTCCTTCCGAACACATACATATCATGTATCTTGAATGGTTGAACAGATTCAACCCTGCCAGCAACAGGTTCATGACATCATTCCACAAACCAAGCAGTGTGACGTCTCCAGCAAGGCAAGCAACACACCAAGATTCAGTTACAACAATTACTTTCCCCTCTCCCCAAGGAACTCAACGCAATGGAGACCATTTCTTCCTAAGAAGGAAAGATTGATCTAGGTGGATATTGGTGGCCACCAACCTATTTCAACTGGCTCATTTTGGCATTTTTGTTCCTACTTTTCAAGTCCCAAACTTTCGGGGCTGTTTTGAGGCCCTAAACAATGTTCTTAGGGCTCTCCATAGTTAGAATATATAGGTAGTTATATTCTAATAGAAACATGTGTATTCCTCAGATAGACCTTTATAATGAGCTATCGTGCACCCCAAGCAGAGATCATATGCCAAAGTTACGCATCCGAGAAGTTGATACACCAAACTACCCAAAATGGGGTCCACAAAATTGTTGGATTTTCATCTTCTAGGGTTATGGTTTTGGATTTTCTTTATGTTAAAGAGGCCTTTAGAGCCTCATTGTAAATCATGTTATTGCAAATGTGATTATCCGTCACATCTCTTCTCAGAGATAAGATGGCACCATTCTAGCGAGTATTTCACTCTGTATTTTTTTACAGTCTTCGTACATTTTCGTTCATTAATAGAAATTATATATTACTGTATATTTTTGTTTATGATTTCATCTCTGATATATTTATGTTATATTGTTGGATATCCGATACATATCTGTACATTTCTTTATTATATCTCCACTCTCATTTTGTGCTGAAAATAATCTGGATCAGTGGTATCATAGCATGATGCTCTTGATCATTTTTTAGTGCATGTCCTCGACGTTGTCTGAGTATAGCAAGTTCAGTCTTGATCTTGTCTCTCTTTAGTACAATCTCTCTCACACACACAAGAAACCCTCCATGGAGGAAGAAAATAAAAATGAAAAAGTAGACGATTCTATTAATCTGTTTCTTAAGCAAGCTCTCACGCGATAGAGGGACAAAATAATGGATAATTTTCCCCACATATTTCAACACCTGCCGATAACAACATGCACATATTCATAAAGAGGCCACTTTGGAGGCACCTCACCTTTCAAGGTACAAGTTAATTTCAATATTCCCATATTTGAAGGACAGATAGATGTGGATGCCCTAGAAAAATGGTTAAATTTGCTAAAAGGTTATTTCTTTGTTCATAATTTCTCCGACAGGGAAAAGATCACCTTTGCACTCCTTAAGGCTCTCCCCCATGTCAAAAATTGGTGGGAAACTTACCAGGAGAAAAGTTCCACATAGGAGTTTGGAATATATGAGGTTGAGCCCACTTGGGATTTTTTTTTGGATGAGGTAAAGGAACAGTATTACCCTGCTGGAAACTATGAGGGCCAATAAATGAGATGGACCACACTGCAGTAAGAGAGGGGCCAAACAGTGTCGAAGTTCACCAATATATTCCATACCTTGCGCACCAAGTTGGGTATCAAAGAATATAAGTGACATTTGGTTCTAAAATACCGTGGGGCTCTACACATACACATCCAAACTGAAATGGATTTTCTGGACATCTCATCACTCAGTGTTTCTTATCAATATGATGTTAAAATCGAGAAAAAATTTAAGCACCAAAAAAAAAGTTATTTCGGGTATACAAATATGCAACAACAAAAGTACGATATAGATGGCCCTAACAACAAGCCTCTTGAAAACTAGTCCATGCCATAGGAAAAGAAGGGTCACAGAAAGACGAAGAAGGACACTAGAAAATGGTGTGATTTCCACAAAATCCCATCGCACAACACCGATGAATGTTACTCAAAACAATCATTGGTGGCTGATATCAAAGACAAGTATCTGAACCCCGATTCAGAATCTGATTCAGAAAATACTGATAGAAGACAGATTATCAATGAAAATCCCACTGTTATTGTCGCGATTATAGTGATTCAACTAAAAGAAGCAACAGATCCTGAAGAGGGGGAGCACCTTTTTCATTCACAGATGTGGGTGAAGGGGACCTCCCTGCATTTTATTGTTGATAGAGGAAGCCAAAAGAACCTCATCTCAGTAGAGGTCATCAAACAATTGAGATTGTCAACAACACCACACCCGTAGTCATACAACATCGGGTGGCTTCGTCAGGGATGAGATCTTCGTGTCAACCAAAAGTGTCGATTTTCATATGAAATCCTACCCTTCAAGGATGAAGTATTATGTGATGTTCCCCCTCTGGATGTCTGTGATTTTCTCTTTGGCCAACCATATATGTGGAAGCACCATGTTATTTATAAGAATGACCCCGTAGTGTTATTGTTACTCTGAGGGGTCATCTCTATAGAATACCAGAGGTAATTCCAACTACTGTCCCACCTAAATAGTGTCGTAAGGCAGTATCTCATACTACAAAATTTAGCTTCTTCAAAATCTGTTCAAAAGGTGAACAGAAGGACACTGCAACCACTACAACCTTGGCCCAAGCACCTTCTATCCAACAGAAGTGGGTCGAAAAGACTGTATAAAAGTGAAAATATTCCTTCTACACACAGACATCTCATGTATCCTGACTGGTTGAACAAATTCAACCCTTCCAACAAGAGGTTTGTGACAGCCTTTCACAAACCAAGCAGCGCGACGTCTCCAACAAGGCAAACAACACACCGAGATTCAGTTACAACAATCACTTTCTCCTCTCCCCTGGGAAATCAATGCAATGGAGACCATTTCTTCCTAAGGAGGGAGGATTGATCCAGGTGGATATCGGTCTCCACCCACCTATTCCAATTGACTCATTTGGGAAGTTTCAGTTTGGCAGTTTTGTTGCTAGTTTTCGAGTCCCAAACTTTCGGGGTCGTTTTGTTTCCGTAAACAAAGCTTTTAGGGATCGCCTCAATTAGACTATAGACAAAGTCAAATTTTGTTGGAAAAATGTGTATTCATCGGATATACCTTTCTAACGAGCTACCATGCACCCTAAACAGAGATCGTATGCCAAAGTTACACTCTTGAGAAGTTGATACACCAAACTACTCAAAACGGGGTCCACAAAACTGTTGGATTTTGATCTTCCAGGGTTAGGGTTTTGGATTTTATTTATGTTAAAAAGGCCTTTAGAGACTCATTGTAAATAATCTTATTTCGAAGGTGATTGATCGTCACATTTCGAAGGATATCTGATACATCTCTATACATTTATTTATTATATCTCCACTATCATTTTGTGCCGAAAATAATCTGGATCAAGTAATGATAAGAGTGAAGGAGACATCATTCTTACAAGAAATACATTAACCACTTACAAGTTAGTGAGAGGTTGGGTGCATGGGGAGGTCCATGAATTTTAAGGTCTCCTTAATATTTACTATTATTATTAGAAACAACTAATTATGTGTTCTACTCTTAATTCTTGTGTATTATATGTTTTGCGTAAGAGAATATCTATGACTTGTTTTGGTGATACTTATTCTCCATAGAGGGAAGGTCACGTTGCAATTTACCATTGGCTAGTAAATTATTACTTAGTTAATGGATAATTTGGTGTGGTGTGCCATTGAAAGGTTTTTTATATCAGGAGTGTATCTTATGCACTTGGGTTGCTTCTATACTTAAGTGTGAGTGGGAAAGTCTTGACCCTAGAGAGAGTGTAGTGCCAAGTCTACCATAATAGTAGTTATGTATTGTCTTTAATCAATTTTTTATGTTATTGTGGTGATATGGTATACTGTAAGTGGGCCTATCCTATTAACATAGAACTTGAGTTTAAAATGATAAATGAAATATTTTGACAATATGTTTTTTGTTTCATAATCTGTGATGGGGTATATTGACAAGTTTCTACCAGCCACCGTCATGTTAATTCAACTTGTGTTATATTGTTGAGTTTACTTGATCATACCAGAGTAGTGGGGTTCATGCATATATTGTGAATGGTTGGTAACATTAGTAAGATGAGTGATAAGTACCTTAGTTAATGCTAATTGAATTTAAAAAAAAAAGAATGAAAGAACGCTTTGAAAAAAGGAGGTTTCTCGCGGGATAGAGAAACACTTTCGTCCATAAATTTATTTGGTAGTAGAAATTCCAATGGAGTGTCATGGATTATTTTGCATAAGTCCCTTGTAATATGGGTGAGTTGTCTAAATTGGAGCTCACATATTGAAATGAATTAATAAGTCTAGCAACTATTTTCTCACTAAGAAGGGTTTTTCCCTATGAATAAATTATTCATTTTAATAATAATAATAATCTAGATGAGGCAACGACGACATCAAATGACAATTGATTAGAAGTATCTTAGTCAATGTACCCAAGAATGGAAAAACGTTTGAATGTCAATCTCTTGAGTGATGCCATAAGTATTGTCAAGCTAGATTGATAATCAAAGTCAATAATGATTATTTGTATTTATCAATATATCCCAGGTGGAATTGTATGAATGAATTAATGAAATTTATATCCATCTCAATATAAGATTCACTTAACTAGAGAATCAATGATGAGATAAGTTTCTAACTAGCAGTCAAGCTAATAAACTACACATTAACTATGGGGGTCTTATATGGAACTTAGGAGGAATAAATCTATAAGAGAAGTATGCATTTTCATTAATTTAATTACCAATGGTAATAAAATAGAGTCGAGACATAATAAGGTTCCACCTAAATAGGTTTAGTCACAATCAATATATTAATAGATTCAACATGTTTTAATCAAGGGAAGGTCCAATGGGACCAGTATAGCACATGGTTTTCTATGATAGAAGACACATAAAAGTTGTGTCATAAATGTTTCCTTATATATTGAGAATGACCATAACTTCGGGACAAAGTTTCTTGAAGGGTGGGTGTATGTAACACCCCATATTTTGACCTTAGATACTCATAACTTCAATTTTAATCATCTTAGTAATTAATTGCTTAATAAATATTTGGACTTAGTTAAACTGATATAGACATTTGAGATGTGTATATCTAGTCCTATTTATATGCTTCATAATACTATTTTTATTGTTATATGTTCATAATTATGATAGTTATGAGAATTGTTCAAACATGCAAATTTAAATGTGGAAATTTAATACATGGATACTAGTTAAAGTTATGGTATGAATTCATAACAGATGCAAGGCATTATAGAAATAAACTTACATTTCTTAATTGAATGCCAATACAAATATGGATTCTTATATGAAATTGTTATGTATATGCATGGATATGATCTATTGGTGAACTAACCTATAGTTTTATGAGTTATGTGATATTCAAATGATTGTAGTGATGAGGTAACTTGGATGTTGTAGAAATCAAGAAGATAGTGTATGTTATGTTGGTTGTGGAGTCTAGTTATCTTCCGGATTCAAATGTTTGTTTCAGTTGTTCTTGGACCCCATTTCCTAATAGGGAGGTGTGGGGGGGCCTCCCCCCCCCCACACAACTGTTGCCAGGTGGGCGACGAAATTTTTTTTAGACCCCCCTGGGCGGGGGATTCGGGGGTAGTGCCCTCGAAGCGAAAAATTGGGAAAAATTGCCATGTAAAATATTGTAATTTCGTAGTCAATATGAACCATTCATTATAAGGTCGTAGATCCGATGGTATAAGTTATGTTAGGGGTTTTTTTCCCTATAAGAAAACCCTATTTTATGAGGAGATTGTATTGCGGTTGTGCATCATTGCGGATATTGTATTATGAGAGAGGAGAATGTGAGGGAAAGAAGAGGAAGTTACAATGGGTGTGTTGTAGGTTGTATCCCTTCATTTGTTGAATAATAATAAAGAAAGGACCTGAAAATTTCTTGGGTGGATGTAGCCCAGACTGGGTGAACCACGCATATCTGTGTCTCTATTGTATTGTGTATCTTCTCTATTCATTTGTTTTATTTTATTTCTCCACGATTATGTTTTTCTAACATGTTATAAGTTGTCCTTATTATTTAATTTATGATTCAAATTATTTCTATGATATGTGGTAAGTCTGGTTTTGACAGTATGCACAACTTTCCCAAAGTGGACATTGTTTGATGACATGAATCTAAGAACGATAGTTGCATAATATGGCTCGATATAGGGTGTTGACCCTAGTTCTATTAGGAGGGCTAGATGTATTCCCCACCATGTATCCTCCAAAACCTAGAGTCGTGGGAGGGCCATGTGAAGTCACGCTCCCCTAGACATGTGATGATGACTATTAGTTGCCTACTGGGGAAGCTTGGTCAAGATGTATGACACTTTCTCTTACGGGTTCTAACTGGAGTTGGGTAAATATAATTGATGCTCCATCTTAGTCCAGTAGAGGAAAGGATAGGATGGAAGATAAAAGTAGGTTAGGAAGGAAGGATGATTCAATGTTAGTTGAGATTATTTCTTGGGAATTAGATGTTCCACTCTTGTTTCTCACTTGGTTCCAAAACACTCATTTTTATTCCCTTTTTATAGTTTAAGTGTAATGATCAGTTATATATTCATAATTATTGTAGTTTTGTTAGTTAATTTTAATAAATTATGCATTTGTTGTTCTCATGCCTTGGTGTGATCATGCATGAACTATGCACTAGATACAATGATTGATTAGCATTAGCACATGTGGAGGATATGTGCCCGCTAGCTACGCACACCTAACCTACTCATGTACACTAGTAAAATTAATTAATGTATTAATTATTAAACTAGATTATAAAGTATTTAATTGAAAGTTTTAATGACTATGTAAAATTATATTACATACAAAAATATCTAGTAGCATTAAATAACTTCTTTGACTTGATTGATGGTTGGTATCATGAATTAAATGAGTAGGGTGGGTTGTCATGTTCATTTTGGGGAAAATTGTCAAATTGCATTTATAAGCTAGCATGACAAGAAAGACTTTGCATTTATTTATTGTTATTTATGCAAATCATTTATATCCTAGTTTTATTTTAACTTTCGCAAAAAAATCTAGATAAGAGAGGTTGACGACTATTAATGAGGGTGGTTGAGGAGACTTGGGGAAGGGTGTATGGAAACTTGATAAATAGGAGAGGAGGTTGATAGGTTGGAGGAGGTTGGGAGGTTGGATAATTCTTGGAAGACATATTTCTTGTGATAGTATTTTTAGATCATATGTGCTTTGTTGTTCTTGGAGTCACAGACACAGAGGGCCAAGAAACCGAAAGGTTTCTTGGAGATAGGAAGTCGACTAGACTCCTAGTTGGCTGGGAGGATTTCGTTGTTTCCCTTTGGGAAAGTGGGAAAAAAATACTTGGAAGCATCTTCCTACTACTCGAAGGACTACATGGTGAATGGTCATCTTCAACGGACCATGGAGAAGGTATTTTGTTAGTATGTTTACATTATGCTTATGAAATTTTATGTGAAAATAAAAATCTTTGTTTACACCAAATATCTTAATGCATATGTGTATAAATTGTCACTTATTAATTCATAGCCTCTCATGGAGAGGCATTATATTTGGTATCATATCTTAGGCTCGAACACTAGGGAAAAAAAATGCCATCATCTATGTGTATACTACACTAAATATATACTAATAATACATATATATTTGCAATATCATTTATTGAATTAGTTTATAAACTAGCTTATCATGATGAAAAAATGAGCTAAGGAATTTGTTAACCTTGATCTCAAGTATTACATTTGTTACCATTGCTTCTCTAGAGAAGTTGGAACCTTGATGAAATCCAAAGCAATCGTAGTCCTTTGGAAGATGGTGTTCAATAAATAATTAAGGGAAATATCATTCCCACCACTATAAATGACATACAAGGATTGAGATAGATGGTTTTTAGTAGAATAAACTCCTAGAACGCCTTTTTGTTTTAGAATCAAAGAATAGTTGGCTACAAATGGTTGTATTTGGAGAATTTTGTAGAAAATTAGACACCAACAACATTTCTAAGATATAAATTCAATGAGGTGTCCATCTTTGTTAATTATATTACACACCAATTTTGGCACTCACCATGTCTTTTCCTGTGGAATTTAGTATTATGCTCCCTCTAAATGTAGTTGTCAACTTGGCTTTAATATGCCTTGCACATGATAAGGAAGACCAACCAAATGTGAAGGAACTTGTGGTCGAACTTGACCATATGAAATAAAATTAAGTGTAATGTAAATACCCTCCATTTCATCTTTGCTCCCTAACTGTTCACTTTGAAAAACAAATTGGTGGATGGCACAATTTTTAACGTACTTTGATTGTATAAGTGTGATGTTGCGTACTTGAAAAATGTTTAATGAGAGAAATAGATTTGAGTGAGATGAGAGGATCTTTAAATTCCAGAGGAAAGAGGGGTTTCAGCGGGCTTACAATCTTTCATCTTGAAGTGTTGTGGAAGATCCAAAATGTAATGGGATTGAGAAAGCAATATCCCATAAGAAGACCAAGTAATATAAAGACTGGAAATGGACAAAATAGTGGATTAGGCCTCAATGATCTCAAAAATTCCTCCAACCATAGATTTATTTAGGTAATAATGGGATTTTGACATAAATAAAAACTAAGAATGTAGTCTGGCTACTCTGCCTCTAATCTTTGTTTCTGGGCAATTTTCATTCCAAGTCAATATCATAGCTTAGGACTTTGATACACCTAAGACTTAACCATACATGCAAAGTCTATTGAAAAACAAAATAAAGCATAAATTCATTAAAGAGGTAAAGAAAAAACCAAAGTTCCCAAGAGTTCAAATTCTATATTTCGTTATTGTTTAAAATACCATCTTTGCATGATGAAGCAATGTAAAGAAATACCGATGAAATCGAATGCAGTTCAACCTTTAGTGAAACCACTAGTGGGGTGATGGAGGGAGGTCTCCTCATAAGGAGGAAATATTTCTTTAGTTATTGAAATGGGGAATAGATTTTTTGTTCCCAATGTTTGTTTTCCATCCCAAAAACATAGACAAAATTCAATAATCAATTGAACCTCCTCAACTACAAAGTATTTATGTATCAAGTACAACAAGCAACATGTTGATTCTAAATTCTGCTAGCTAATCCCAAAAATAAACATAGAAGGGACATGAATATGATCATGATAGTGCCAATGAATCCCAGAAGATAGAAAATAAACATAGGGACCCTATTTTTTTTTTGAATAACTCCTTTATTTTCATTTTACAAACTCCTCTATGGAACAAACAAATATCTCTACATCAAAAGAAGGGAAATTTTCATTTATAAAGTAAGATTGTTGGTTGTGCTGCCTAATTATCTTCCTGATTTAAAGGTCTTTGTTTTCAGCCATGTTTATACCCCATGAATATTGTACACCCCTCCATGTGGGGGGGTTGTAGGGGGGGTTTTCCCCCCTTGCGGGGTCCGAGGGCCAGTGAGGGTTCAGGGGTGAATCTCCCAAAGGAAAAACTTCCTTGTAAATGTATATTGTAATTTCATAGTCAATCTTGACCATTCATCATTAAGTCACATATATGAAAGTAGAGATTATGTTAGGGTTTTTTTTCCCTAGAAGGAAACCCTCTTTTTATGAGGGAATTGCATTGTGGCTGTGTATTATCAGAAATATTGTATTATGAGAGAGGAGACTGTGAGATAAAGAAGAGGAAGTTACAATGGGTGTGATGTAGGTTATATACCTTCATTTTGCTGGATAATAAAAAGGAAGGACCTAAAAATTTCTCTGGTGGACATAGCCCACACTAGGTGAACCATGTATATCTGTGTCTCTATTGTATTGCATATATCATGTGTTTTATTTCCTCATTTGTTTTATTTTATTGCTTCGCGATCATATTTTTCTAACAACTGGTATCAGAGCGAAAGGCAACTCTCTGGAAAATAGGGTTCCTAGTTCGAGTGGGAGTAATGGCAAAAGATGGAAAGTTTAGGGTCAAGAAATTTAATGGCCAAAACTACCATTTATGGAAGATGAAGATGGAATATTTTTTATATCAGAAGGATCTATTCCTATCATTGGGTGGAATATTAAAGAAGTCGATGGACACGAAGGATGAAGAATGGGAGGTTCTTGATAGAAAGGCACTAGGAATGATACGACTGAGCTTGGCAGTGTCGATGGATTTCAATATTTCAAAAGAAAAGACAACGAAGGAGCTGATGGACACATTTGTTAAACTATATGAAAAACCCTCGGTGTCCAATAAGGTATTTCTAATGAAGATATTATATAATATGAAGATGTCAGAAGGTGGGTCTATTGCATATCATTTAAATGGATTTAATATGGTTACTAATCAGCTAAGTTCTATAAAAGTGGACTTTGATGATGAGGTCAGGGATCTTCTAATCTTGTGCTCATTTCCAGAAAGATGGAATGGCTTGGTCATGGTTTTAACTCTGTCTCTGGTTCAAACACTCTAAAATTTGATGATGTTGTTGGTGTTATCCTTAGCGAGGAAATGCGACGAAAAATCACAGGTGAAACATCAGGTAATGCGTCGACTGTGGAGAACAGAGGAAGACAAAAGGATAGAGAAAAGGGCTCAGGGAACTATAGTAATTATAGGAAGGGAAGATCCAAATACATACTATGAAATATAGAGTGGTGGAATTGTGGGAAAAAAGGACATCTGAAGAAAGACTTCATATCTCCAAAGAAACAAAGAGATGGACAACAAGAAAAAAAAATCAAGAAGAAAATGTAACAGGTGATGTGTTACAAGATGCTTTGATTCTTTCTGTAGATAATATTTTTTTGTCTTGGGTAGTAGATTTAGGGGCTTCATTTAATGCCACACCCTATAGGAAAAATTTTCTAGATTATGTTCAAGGTGATTTTGGACAGGTTCATTTGGGTGATGATGCACAATGCAAAATCATTGGAATGGGTAAGGTACAGATAAATAAAAATAATGGAAACCAATGGTTATTGAAAGAGGTAATACATGTACCAGATCTAAGGAAAAACCTGATTTCAATAGGGAAATTGGAAAGTGAAGGTTGTATATCTATATTTACACATAAGGCATGGAAGGTCACCAAAGGATCACTAGTGATAGAAAAAGGAGAGAAGGTAGGTACATTGTATTTATGTATTGGTAATATTGATTCTTCTATCTCTTTAGCTTCTACATGAGTTGATACAACATTGTTTCATCATAGACTTGGACACATGAGTGAGAAGGGGATGCAAATACTTCAAAAAAGAAATTTGTTTTCAGATCTTAAACAAATTGATTTGGATTTCTATGAGCATTGTGTTTATGAAAAATAAAAGAGATTTAGATTTCTCAGAGTTGGAAAGGTAAATAAGAATGAAAGGTTAGAGCTTGTGCATACAAATGTGTGGGGACCAACCCATGATCACCTCTTGGTGGATCTCATTATTATGTTACTTTTATTGATGATGCAACTAGAAAAAAATGGGTTTACTGCATTCGAAAAAAATCTGATTTTTTTTATACTTTTTAGAAATGGAAAGCTTTGGTTGAGATTGAGACAAGAAAAAAGTTGAAGTGTCTCAGATCAGACAATGGATTTGAATATTGCAGCAAGGCATTTGATGATTATTGTTCATACCATGGGATTCGTAGAGAGAAGGAAGTTCCATGAACACCACAAGAAAATGGTGTGTCAGAAAGGATGAACATGACAATCATGGAGCGTGCAAGGAGTATGAGATTGCATGCAGGGTTTCCCTTACATTTTTGGGAATATGTTGTAGATACTATTTTTTACTTGATAAACAAAGGACCTTCAAGTTCTTTGGATGGTGTAATTCCATAGGAAGAATGGATAGGTAAAAAGGTAAACTATTCATTTCTGAAGACTTTCTGTTGTGAAGAATTTGTCCATATTGATAAAGAAAATAGAGCAAAGCTTGAAGAAAAATCCAAGAAGTGTACCTTTATTAGATATGGTGTTAATAATTTTGGTTGTCACTTATGTGATTATGAAAATCACAAAATCATTAGGAGTAGGGATGTCATATTCAATGAGAAGGTCATGTATAAATATTAGTTGCAGGGAAGGAAACGTGAAGAAGAAAAACCAGAATACATAGTTCTTGATGAGATCATTGAAAAAGAAATTCCAAAGGTATCAGAAAATCAAAATGTATAACAACAGAAAAAACAAGTACCTCAAACTCATGTAAGTGTTGTTAGAAGATCTATCAGGTTAAGTAGACCCCCTTAACGATACTCTCCTTCATTGTATTATTTATTGTTGACTGATTCTGGTGAACCAAGACATGGAAGAAGAAATTGATTCCTTGGTAATTAACCAGGCTTGGGACTTGTTTCAGTGGCATGCAAGAAAATGAACATTGCAGAATAAATGGTTTTATAGGTTGAAGGAAGAATATGGAGGAAAAAAGAGGTACAAGGCCAGAGTTGTTGTAAAGGGTTTTTCACAAAAGAAAGGTATATATTTTGATGAAATATTTTCTCATGTTGTTAAATTGACTTCAATTAGGACTATTTTAATTCTTTTCATAGTAGAAGATTTGCATATTGAAAAGTTAGATGTAAAAACAACTTTTCTCCATGGGGATTTGGAGGAAGAGATTTATATGCAACAGCCACAGGGGTATGAGGTCAAAGGGAAGGAAAATTTGATGTAAAGGTTGAATAATAGATTGTATGGCATAAAGAAAGATCCAAGGCAATGGTATTTGAAGTTTGACTGTTTATGACAGAACAAGGTTATAGTAGATGTCATTCTGATCACTGTGTTTATTTTAAAAGGCTAAAAAATGGAAGCTATTTTATCTTGTTATTTTATGTAGATGACATGTTTGTTGCAGGGTCTAATATGTAGGATATAAATGTGCTCAAGAATAAATTAGCTAATTCATTTGCGATGACGGATATGGGTGTTGCAAAGAAAATCCTTGGTATGAGACTAACAAGTAACAAGAAAAATTTCAAATTGACATTGTCTCAGGGTGAGTACATAGAGAAGGTGTTGGACAGGTTTAGAATGTAGAATGAAAAACTAGTTAGTACACCTTTGGAAAACCATTTCAAATTAACCAAGGAAATGTGTCCCAAGACACAGGAGGAGATAGAATACATGTCCATGGTCCGTTATTGATCAATAGTTGGAAGCTTGATGTATACGATGGTTTGCACAAGACTAGATATTTCACATGCAGTGGGATTTGTGAGCAGGTATATGAACAATCCAGGTAAAGAACATTATGAGGCAGTAAAGTGGATTCTCAAGTATTTGAGAGGTACTACTACTTATACATTATGTTTTGGAGGTTCATACATTGTTCTACAGGGATATGATGATTCATATATGGTAGGTGATACAAATAAGATAAGGAGAACCACATGGTATGTTTTTACTATAGGTGGAATAACATTAAGTTTGATTTCAAAACTACAAAAGGTTGTTTCACTTTCAACAATGGAAGCAGAGTATGTTGCTGCTAGAGAGGCTAGTAAATATATGATTTGGTTACAGAGGTTTATGGAGGAATTCGGAAAGAAGCAGGAGAATAATAGTTTGTATTGTGACAACGCGAATGTCATTCATCTTGCAAAGAAATCAAACTTCCATTCTAATACTAAAAATATACAACTCAGATACCATTTCATACGATCCATCTTGGAAGATGGACAATTGAACTTGGAAAAGATACATACTATCCAAAATCCTGCAGACATATTAAAAAAGGGAGTAACTAGGGAGAAATTGAGTTCCTTCTTAGTTCCAGTTGGCCTTCAAGCATGAAGGTGAAGATGATAATTTTTCCAGGTCCAAGAAGGATCATAGTCCAGGAGGTACAACATTGGTGGAGTTGTTGTGATTTGTCTCCAAGTGGGATATTGTTGGTTATGGAGCCTAATTATCTTCCTGATTTAGAGGTCTTTGTTTTTAGCCATGTTTATACCCCATGAAGACCATACACCCCTCCATGCGAGGGGGGTTGCAGGGGGGGATTGGCCCCCCTGTAGGGTCTAGTGTGCTCATCCCCCCGACTGGGAGGTCTGGGGGCTAGCAGGCCCCCGATGGGGGTTCGGGGGCAGCATCCCCTAAAGGAAAAATTGCCTTGTAAATGTATATTGTAATTTCATAGTCAATCTTGACCATTCATCATTAATTCATAGATAAGACAGTAGAGATTATGTTAGGGTTTTGTTTCCCTAGAATGAAACCCTCTTTTTATGAGGGAATTGTATTGTGGTTGTGTATTATCAGGAATATTGTATTCTGAAAGAGGAGACTGTGAGAGAAAGAAGAGGAAGTTACAACTGATGTGTTGTAGGTTGTATCCCTTCATTTTGCTGGAAATAAAAAGGAAGGACCTGACAATTTCTCTGGTGGGCGTAGCCCACAGTGGGTGAACCACGTATATCTGTGTCTATATTGTATTGTGTATCTTCTATGCTTTATTTCCACATTTATTTTATTTTATTTCTCTGCGATCCTATTTTTCTAACAGAAATAAGGGAATTTTTCATTTATAAAGTAAGATCCTCTCCTCTCAGATGATTTTGTTTTCCTTTAGAAATGACCCTGTCGTCCCCACAACTGCTTACTGAACACATATTTGGTAAACAAGCATCTTGCAAGATTGCGAATTTTGTATTTTCCCACATTTGTCTCGCATTACGTAAACACTTGCAAGATTTTGCAAGATTTGGATGTGATAGGTTATCCTGAAACATTAAATAGATATAGCGGTAAAAACTTGCAAGATTTGGATGCCACAGGTTATCATGAAACATTAAATAGATATAGCCGAAACAATTGCAAGATTTGGATGTATGTTATCAATTATCGTGAAACATTAAATAAATATAGCTAACAATTTTTATTTGGTTGGCTTCTTGCAACATGACGCTGAAATCCCAATAAAATATGAAGAGAGTATTTAAAGCGATTTGATTCTCCCATTGATGAAATATGGGATGTCGTGTGCCAAAATATTCTTCAATGGTTAAAATAATTAAGTGGATATCTTGTTTTTTTAATGAGGAAAAGGAAAGTTATTATTGTTTGGTTAGATTCATAGTAAATAAACTAGGTTTTTTTTAAAGGTTTGGTCACATTTTAATAGATAATTTGAATTTACTGTATTTTAGGATTTTGTTTAAAGGTTATGTACTATTCTAAATTAATTTAAATATTTGAAAACCAATTTAAATTTAAAAATTAACTAAAAGTTTAAATTATTAAATTATCAAAATTTTATAAGAAAGATAATAATTTTAAGTAAAAAATAATAATAATAAAAAATAAAAAATAGAAAATAGAAAAAATATGTTACTAGTGTGAGTGGGAAAGTCTTGATCCTAAAGAGAGTGTAGTGCCAAGTCTACCACAATAGTAGTTATGTATTGTCTTTAGTCTATTATTTATGCTATTGTGGTGATATGGTATACTGTAAGTGGGCCTATCCTATGAATGCAGAACTTGAGTTTAGAATGATAAATGAAATATCATGACAATATGTTTTTTGTATCATAATGTGTGATGGGGTATATTGAAAAGTTTATACCAACCACCGCAATGTTAATTTAACTTGTGTTTAATTGTTGAGTTTACTTGATCATATCGGAGTAGTGGAGACATTCATGTCTATATTGTGAATTGTTGGTAACATTAGTAAGATGAGTGATAAGTACCTTAGTTAATGCTAATTGAATTAAAAAGAAGAAGAAGATTGAAAGAACGCTTTGAGAAAAGGGGGTTTCTCGCGGGATAGAGAAACACTTTTGTCCATAAATGTATTTTGTAGTAGAAATTCCAATGGAGTGTCATGGATTATTATGCATAAGTCCCTTGTAAGAGGGGTGAGTTTTATAAATTGGAGCTGACATCTTGAAATGCATTAATAAGTCTAGAAAGTATTTGCTGACTAAGAAGGGTTTTTCCCTATGAAGAAATTATTTATTTTAATAATAATAATAATAATAATAATCTAGATGAGGGAGAGATGACATCAAATGACAACCGATTAGAAGTATATTAGTCAATGTTCCCAACAATGGAAAAACATTTGAATGCCAATCTCTTGAGTGATGACATAAGTATTGTTAAGCTAGAGTGATAATCAAAGTAAATAATGATTGTTTATATTTATCAATATATTCCATGTGGGATCGTATGAATGAATTAATGAAATTTATATCTAACTCAATATAAGATTCTCTTAACTAGAGAATTGATGACAAGATAAGGTTCTAACTAGCAGTCAAGCTAATAAACTACACATTTACTATGGGGGTCTTATATGGAACTTAGGAAGAATAAATCTATCAGAGAAGTATGTATTTTCATTAATTTAATTGCCAGTGGTAATAAAATAGAGTCAGGACATAATAAGGTACCTCCTAAATAGGTTTAGTCACAATCAATACATTTGTAGACTCAACATGTTTTAATCAAGTGAAGGTCCAATGGGACCAGTATAACACATGGTTTTCTATGATAGAAGACACATAGAAGTTGTGTCATAAATTTTTACTTATATATTAAGAATGACCATAACTTCAGGAAGAAGTTTTGAAGGGTGGGTGTATGTAACACCGCACATTTTGAGCTTGGATAGATAGAACTTTGATTTTACTCATCTTAGTAATTAATTGCTTAATAACTATTTGGACTTAGTTAAACTAATATAGACATTTGAGATGTGTATATTTGGACCTATTTATGTGTTGCATGTTAAGAACCAAATATCAAAATAGCATAAAAAGACCTCAGAATAAGTACTCAATGCCTTGACAAAGAGATATTTTCAAATAATAAGCCTCTTCGAAGGGGAAAACTCCTTATACAACACATAAATTTCCAAATACCAGATGATTCCAAATGAAAATGTCTCCTTGGTATATATAGGAGACTAGGAGCAACAATTACAACTAATGGACCCAAGCCGACATAAATAAAATAACATTACTAATGTAATATGCCCCAATTAAGGAGTAATGTGCCACTATTTAGGGCTTAACTTGCCCCTCCCCTTCAAACAAGTGTTGTCCGCAACGCTTGAGTAATTCTGGATGATTCTGTATATAAGTCTCGTCTTCCCAAGTGGAATCTTCAACAGGTAGTTTCTTCCACTTAATGAGATGCTCTGAAATGGATCTATTCATCAACTGGTGAATTCTTATGTCAGTGATAGCTTCAGGCTCCAATATGATTTTTCCTTCCTCGTTAAGTTCTGGAAATATAGTTTAAACTAAGATCTTGTCACCTATAACATTCTTTAAGCATGAAACATGGAAAACTGGGTGTACTTGCAAAGATGTAGGCAACTCCAATTTGCATGACATAGTACCAATCTTTTGCAACACCTTATAAGGGCCATATTACTTTGGTGATAATTTATCATCCTTCTTAGCTTACTTGAGGGAAATCTATTTGTATGGTTGTAGTATTAAAAATACTCAATCCCCTACTTCAAAACTTCTTTCACTACGATGTTGATATGCTTGTTATTTCATGTGATTTTGTGCCATGGTCAGGTTGTCCTTTAAGAGTTGGGGAACTTTTTTTGATGCTCGATGTGATCTTCCACTGCTTGAACCTTAGATTTTTATTTTAGAGAAGAAGTGATGGAAGGTGGGTGATATCCATAGAGTTCCATAAATGGTGTCATTTTTTTTGCAGTAGGAAAGTAAGTGTTATACCACCATTCTGCCAAGGGTAACCATTTGAGCCATTGTGTTTGTTTATCAGAGAAAAAGCAACGAAGGTATCCTTCCAGAAATTTTTTCACTATCTTGGTCTATCCATCAGAATGAGGATGATAAGATGAGCTATGAGGCAATTGAGTACCCAAACAAGAAAATAATTATGTCCAAAATTTTCTAGTGAAGATGGGATCTCTGTCACTTACAATAATATTTTAGCTTCCATGTAGCTTTTGAACTGTCTCCATGAATGTGATGGAAACTGTACTGGATTTGAAAGGATGAGAGAGTGCACAAACGTGTGCGCACTTTTTTAATCTATCAACAATCACCATGATGACACTCTTTCCTTCATACTTTAGTAACCCTGTGATGAAATCCATAGAAACCTCCTCCCAATGCTGACTTTGGATGACTAATGGTTGTAAAAGACCCAAGGTCTTAATTGTTTCCACCTTATTTTGTTGGAAAAACAAACATTCTACCACAAACCTTTGAACATCGGTTTTAAGGCCATCCCAAAAAAATTCCTTCTTGACCCTATGGTAGGTTTTCAAAAATCCTGAGTGCCCTCCTACCATAGAGGTGTGCAATTCCAAGAGTACCTTTTGTTTGAGTTGGGATTTCTTACATAAATATAAGATATCTTTGTACCATAGTGAATCATTTTTCCATGTAAATGTATCTGATGCACTGGAATCCTGCTACAACCTTTGAATGAGAGTCCAAATGTTTTCTTCATTCTTCGATTCATTCCTCACTTCTATTATCTAATTGATTTGGATGATTATGATAGCACAAAGAAAGGCTTCAACATCTTCATCCTTTATTGAGAGTGCATCTACCACAACATTTTGCTTCCCTTTTTTGTAGATGATATCAAAATCATAACCCAACATCTTGGTCACCCATTTTTGTTGTTCTTCTGAAGATAGTCTTTGTTCCAAGAAGTATTTAAGACTATCATGATCTATTTTAACCTTGAAGTGCTTTCCTATTAGGTAAGGGCGCCATTTCTTCAATGCATGTTGTATTGCCATCATTTCCTTCTCATAAATGGGTTTGTGTAAGTCCTTTCCCTTGAGTGACCGAATTTCAAAAGCAAGGGGCCTTCTTTATTGCATCAAAACAACGCCAATGCCATTTCCCGAGGCATTACATTCCAAAATAAAGGTTTTTGTGAAGTCTGGTGTGATCAAGACAAGATATTCACACATCACCTCTTTAAGTTGTTCAAAATATTTAGTTGCCTCTGGAGTCCATGAAAATTCATCCTTCTTAGTTAATTTCATTAAAGTTGCTGCTATTCTTCCATAGTTCTGAACAAACTTGTGGTAGTAACCTTTCAAACCCAAAAATCCTCTAAGATTTTTCAATGTTTTGGGAATCGACCAGTCCATCATGGCCTTAATCGTGTTAGGGTTTACCTTGACACCTTCATGAGATACAATATGACCCAAATAATATACCTCCTTCACCCCCAAAGAAACATTTGGATGGTTTGGCATATAGTTGTTGCTCCTTTAGTAGTTGTAGCACCTTGTCAACATGTCAAACATGATCCTCCCAAGACTTTCTATAGATTAGTATATCATAAAAAAATACTAACACAAATTTTTGAAGAAAGGGATTGAAAATGGAATTCATCAACCTTTGGAATGTGGAAGGTGCATTCATAAGGCCAAAAGTCATGACCAAAAATTCATAATGGCCTTTATGAGTTCAGAATATTGTTTTTGGATATTTGCTTCCTTCATTCTAATTTGATGATACCCTGAACGAAGATCCAACTTTGTGAAATAGATTTCTTCATGTAGTTAATCTAACAATTCATCAATGACGGGAATGAGAAACTTATCTTTAACACTGATCTTATTGATCTCTCTATAATCTGGACATATACACCATGATCCCTCTTTCTTGAGTACCATTATCATCGGTGCAGAGTAAGAACTTTGGCTAGGTGTAATAATTCCATCCTCTAACATTTCTTCAACCATATGCTCAATTTCACTCTTTTGGGCATAAGGGTATCTATAAGGCATGATGTTAGGAGGAACACTCCTAGGAATTAGGTGAATATAATGATCATGATTTCAAGTGGGTGGAAGACCTCTGGGAATATCTTCAAATACTTTGGAATGCTTATCAATGATCCCTTGGAGATATAGGGGAATATACGGCTTAGATGTTTGAACATCTAGTGAGTATAGTTGTACAATTACACCATGATGCCCCCTTTTCAATAATTTTGTCATGCCATTAGAGCTTATCACCTTATTGGGTTTCCCTGTGATACCCTTTAACTCAATTTCCTTTCCTTCCAATGAAACTTTCATGAAAAGTTCTTGAAAATTAAAATCCATTGTTCCTAATTATTGTAACCATTGGACTCCTAGTACGACATTAGTACCACCCATGGGTATATAAATCATTGGACTATTAATTACATCTTCCCCCATAGTAAGATTAATCTTATGACATTTTCTTGAGCAATTGATAGTTCCTCCATTTGCAATCATTACTTGAAACTCTAGCGATGGATATATAAAGCAATTGAGAGCTTTGGCTAATTTATAGTGAATGAAATTATGAGTACTACCAAAATCAATTAGGACTATTACCTTTTTCTTTTTCATATATCCTTCGATCTTGAGGGTTTGAGGAGTGCTAATTCCAGCCAGTGAATTACATGATATCGTGGGATTCAACTCTTCAGAAGAAATATCTTCTACGTTTTCATCTTGAGATGGTTATTGTTCTTGTTATTTTTCTTCTTCCTCTTCACAATCTATGTAGAATAATTTCTTCTCACCACACTTATTTCCCTTACTTTAATTGTTGTCACAATTAAAGTATAAACCTTTTTCTTTTCTTTCCTCTAATTGTTGAGGTGTCAAACTTGTAGGTGGAGGTATTTTAGAAGAAGGAACATTATTCTCTCANGTTTTCATCTTGAGATGGTTATTGTTCTTGTTATTTTTCTTCTTCCTCTTCACAATCTATGTAGAATAATTTCTTCTCACCACACTTATTTCCCTTACTTTAATTGTTGTCACAATTAAAGTATAAACCTTTTTCTTTTCTTTCCTCCAATTGTTGAGGTGTCAAACTTGTAGGTGGAGGTATTTTAGAAGAAGGAACATTATTCTCTCAATAGATGTTAGGAGTGGTCCTTCTAGTAGCCATAGCCATATTTTTACTTTCAACATTTCTCGCCACCCTGAACGCATTCTCCAATGATTTGGGTTCCCAAAGACGAACCTCATGTTGAATGCTATCCTTTAAAGTTCCTATGAATACATCAATAAGGTGCTCATCTAGAATATCTGTTACCTTTATATTCAATCTTTGGAAGTTCTCAATGTGCTTCGCAGCTGAACCCTTTTGCGTGAGATTTATCAATTTGATAAAGAAGGTATTGCTCCTTGTATCCTCATAGTGTTCTATCATTTCTTCCGTGAAAATTTTCCAAGTGATAAGTGATTTGCGAGAACAAAGCCATTTCTACCACACAAATTGATTGGGTTCTAAATATAAAGAAGCAATTCGTACCTTTTGTGTATGTGGCACATCATGTAGATCAAAGAACTTCTCCATCTGAAGTATCCATGTGATTGGATCCTTTCCATCAAACTTTCTCATATCGATCTTAGGAAAGTGGTTGGTATTCAACCCAAAGTTTGAGTTTCTCCAGTCTTGATTCAACTTCCTTGTGTCCTCATCATGAATTTCATGGGATACATTTTCACTTTCAAGTGGTCTCTCTATTAGAAAAAATTTCAGTCCTTCCATGATATCCCTTTTTAACCCATCCATCTTAGTATCCATTATTTCCTCCAACTTAGATTTAGTTGAATCCATCATCCCTTGTAGTTCATCATTTTTTACTGTCTTCTTTTGTAAATCATTTATGTCCCTGCACATTTCTTCACCTTCATCAAGAGTCCAAGTAGGATTGTCTGGAGGCTTATTTGGTGTAGAAGTTCCCTTTTTTGGTGGCATGTTGGCCAAGTATCACATTTAAATCTTGATTTCGGGGTGGTTCTGCTAGACGATATTTCTTCTACTATATCTCCAAAATTTCGGCCCTTCTGGGTTTGAAAATTTTGTTTTGTAGTTCTTTAATACGTCTTCTCTGGAATGTTAGAGGTCTAATCAAAATTGGATATTCCAAGTGGAAATTATTGTAACTTCCCCACACCTTGATTATTTTTGTCCCTTCCATGAGAGCATACTTGTAAAGCATGCCAAGAGCACAATATTTGATATTTGATTATGAAACTAAGCCCTAAATAGTGGCACATTACACCTTAATCGTGGCATATTACATTAGTAATGTTATTTTATTTATGTTAGCTTGGGTCCATTAGTTGTAATTGTACCTCCTAGTCTCCTATATATACCAAGGAGACCTTTTTATTTGGAATCATCTGGTATTTGGAAATTTATGTGGTGTATAAGGAGGTTTCCCCCTCAAAGAGGCTTATTATCTGAAATTCTCTCTTTGTCAAGGCATTGAGTACTTATTTTGAGGTATTTTTATGTTATTTTGATATTTGGTTCTTAACATTTGGTTTCAGAGCTCAAGGTCTTGGGGTTTTGTTGTTGCATCTAAGACACCTTGAAAAATAAAGAATTTCAGATAATAAGCCTCTTCGAGTGGGAAACCTCCTTATACACCACATAAATTTTCAAATACCAGATGATTGCAAATCAAAAGGTCTCCTTGGTATATATAGGAGACTAGGAGGTACAATTACAACTAATGGACCCAAGTCAACATAAATAAAATAACATTACTAATGTAATATGCCCCAATTAAGGGGTAATGTGCCACTATTTAGGGATTAACACTACATAATTCTATTTTTATTGTTATAAGTTCATAATTATGATAGTTATGAGAATTGTTAAAACATGCAAATTTAAATGTGCAAATCTGATACATGGATATCGGTTCAAGTTATGTTATGAATTAATAATAGATGCAAGGCATGATAAAAATAAACCTACATTTCTTAATTGAATGTCAATATAGATATGGATTCTTATATGAAATTGTGATGTATATGCATTGATATGAGCTATTGGTGAATTAACCTATAGTTTGATAAGCTATGTGATAGCCAAATGATTGTAGTGATGAGGTAACTTGGATGTCATAGACATCAAGAAGATAGCGTATGTTATAAGTTTTACTGATTATTTAATTTATGATTCAAAATATTGCTATGATCTATGGTAAGTGTGGTTTTGACAGGATGCACAACTTTCCCAGAGTGGACATTGTTTGATGACGTGACTCTAAAAACAATAGTTGCATAGTATGGATCGATATAGGGTGTTGACCCTAGTTTTATTAGGAGGGGTAGAGGTATTTCCCAGTTCCCACTGTGTATCCTCTGAAACCTGGAGTCGTGGGAGAGCTATGTGAAGTCACACTCCACTAAACGTGTGATGATGACTATCAGTTTCCCACTGGGGAAGCTTGGTCGAGATGTATGAAAATATTACTTATGAGTTCTAACTAGAGTTAGGTCAATATAGTTGACGCTCCAACTTAGTTCAATAGAGGAAATGATAGGATGGAAGATAGAAGTAAGTTAGGAAGGAAGGATGATTCGATGTTAGTTGAGATTATTGCTTGGGAATTAGATGTGTCACTCTTGTTTCTTACTTGGTTTTAAAACACTCATTTTTATTCCTTTTTTATATTTTAAGTGTAATGATCAATTATGAATGAATTATTGTAGTTTTGTTAGATAATGTTACTAAATGATGCATTTGTTGTCTTCATGCCTTGGTGTGATCATACAGGAACTATGCACTAGAGACAATGACTAATTATTATTAGCACATGCACATGCTATGTGTCTGCTAGCTATGCACACATACCCTACACATGTACACTAGTAAAATTAATTAATGTATTAATTATTAAACTAGATTATTAAGTATTTAATTGAATGGTTTTATGACTATGTAAATCATATTACAAAGAAAAATATCTAGTAGCATTAAATAACTTCTTTGACTTGATTGATGGTTGGTATGATGAATTAAATGAGTATGGTGGGTTGTCATGTTCATTTTGGGGAAAATTTTCAAATTGCATTTATAAGCTAGCA
>JASDQU010099830.1:450228-468423 GCA_032191745.1 Picea mariana
GGAGGGGCGCGGTCCATTCATCCTCTTCTTGCCCCAAAGGGAGGCCAGATGGCTCCTTAAATACTTTCTATCTCACCATCTGTAGTGCTTGATCTACAGAAGGAAATTCACTGTTAAACAAAAAGGTGGTTATAAAATTCTGGATCATACCTTCCCATTCTAAAGTGACAAGGCAGAACTCTGCTTGAAGGTACCATTTAATTGGGGTGGTATCCTATAGGAGTGCCTCCTCGAGTGATAACAATGACTCTAGTGTCTGCTCCGCTAGGTTCACCATATATCAGTTGTACTTGTGGGTTTTGCTGGGGTCCTCGTCTTTCCTAAACTTTAGCCAGTAGCACAGGGCATTCCTCTATGACATGCTCGAAGGAGTTACGGTAACTACAGGTTGTGCAGGGATTCTGACAATCCCTTTCTAAATGTTCTGGTTGCACACAACTGTAACAAATTTTTTCTCCTCAGCCTCGGCCCATACCTCCTCCTCCTCCTCCTCCTCTGTAGCCACTGCTAGGAGTGAAATTTCCTCTCCCAGGAAAGTTGTACTGCGGAGTGTTTCCCTCTTTTTGTACTTCACCTTGAATCTTTTATATGTCTCTCAACCTTTCATGCATGAGATCATAAGCTCTATATTCCCAATCATCATGCCCCACAGATTTATAGAATGTATAATACAAGTTTGTGGGTGTCTAGACATACTTCTGCATGTAGTAGCACTCACCTGGGTGATGCCTATTTCTGCATACATCGCACTAGGGTAGGTTAACTTGATTTAAGGGGCTCAGTGCCCTTGATGCCAAGTACTCATGAAATAAGGGACAATGTTCCTTATCATGGCCTTCATATCTGCATCTTACACACCATATATCTTCCCTTTTGTCTTTTCCCTTATCTTTCTTCATATCCTCGACCTGTAAAGAAAAACTAGTTAGCTGGCTTATGATTTGGCTAATGCCTGAGCTAGATTCTCCCATTGGTGTTGATTCAAGCTTCATGGTGATCTCTAAAGCTTCTACCTAAGATGTAATCTTCTTCTACATCAGAGGGATTCTTATGTGTGGTAATAACACAGTGATGAACCATTATTTGTTCTATTTATCGAGGATCTGGAAATTTAATCGGCCTGTCAGGGTCTTGAATCCTTGGTCGAACTGCCAAATAGGTTATGCTACCTTTTGTTTAATCTCTTTTAGTTTTGTAATACATTGTGACTCCTAGTTAGGTTTCTTAAACTCTGCAATCAGCACATTCTTGATCTCATTCAGGGTCTTAGGTTGTGCCAGTCCTTGGACAAGTTTCATGTACCATCTTAGTGCGCGGTCCCTTAGCGTAGTGTTGAACTGGGTTCTCTTGATGGCTTCATCGGTGATACTTTTAATATTCCATACGACATCACATAGAAACCAATGTTGATTTAGATCTTCAGATCCATCTCCTCTAAAGATAGGGAGTCTCATTTCATTTGCCATAAATATGACTAGGGTTCTTGTCTGAGTAGTTCCTAAGCTACTAGTAAAAGTACTCTGAAGACTCTGGTGGCTCTGAATATTCTGAATGCTAAGTATTGTTGGGACAATAGGAGGATTAACATTCTTACTCCAGTAGTTCGTGCAGTTCTTGAGGTTTTTGGCTCACTTTGGCATAGTTCTTCAGCTTCCCCTTCTTCTATTCTGGTGGGCTCTGGATGCTCTTCGTCGATTAGATCTACCTCTTCTCCACTATATAAACCTTCTTCTCTATAGTTTTTCTTAAACAAGTTCTCAAGGTGAACTCCTCAGAATACTTTCCCACTGCGCATATGTCATGCTTCTGTTTCATTTTCGTTTCCCAAGATCTTGAACATTAGCCTTTTCAGGTCTGATCAATCTACTGTATCTTCAAGATGTGGTTTTCATGCAAGAGCATCTTGATTCTTAGCTTCAGGAAGTGAAAAAAATTTCCTCTGGGTCCTTTGAAAAAGTATCTCTCGGCTTGGCTATATGATTATGTTCTATCAACAACAAACTTGGTGATATACCCTCCAATGGTACTATCAACCCAATGATCTACTACTCTCGAGACAACGTTGTCGACTTTCTTGACCTTCTGGATCAATGCTAGTGTCCAAACCATAGGAGGTCTAGATCTGATTTCAAACTATGTGTCAGCTAACCTAGCCAACCACTCATGTATCTCCTGATGGATTCCTCCAAACAAGATCTCATGAATGTCGGTGAAGATGTATCTTTGTAGCCAATATTCAGTGCTTATTTTAGAGTTCTTGTTTTGGGATTCAGTGAAGTCCTTCTCTTAATCCTCTATCCACTTCTGAATCTCTATCTTCGATGGGAACCACCTTGAAATTCCCTTAAAAATATTATTGTCTCGACAATGGAACCATTTATTGGCACAGGGGCAGACCTAGGGTTCAACTCCAAGAGCACACCAACAAGCCCTAGCTACTGGCCTTTTTGGCAGCACCTGCAAAGTAGATGTAGTCCAACCCAAAGAAGCTATGAGGGGGTTGCAGGACAAAGATGTCTACAACCAAGGGAATATCAAGTGGTTCTTATTACAACAACAACATGACATGCATCTATCATTCAACTAGCTAGATCTATCCTTCACAGCTATAGATCTGATCTAATACACTAATGCAGATAACAATATAACAACATCAAAGCATCAATCAGACACACAACAACAGATGTACGTGGTTCACCCTCTCTTTAGGGATGCATCCACAGAATCGTGCTTATGATATATTAATATAAATCTTACAGTTTTGATCTGCTCTCTTGGCCAACAGATCCTCTCTCTCCATATCTCTTTCTCTCTCCCTTCCTGTGTACCTAGCTATAGAACTTGATCTTCACACCCAGCTGAAGATCTCACAATACTAGAAGGCTCTCTCTCAGCACTTCTCTCACCCATAATACAATATTTTCCCAATGAACAATAATCAATAACAAGGCTCAACCACGGTATCGACGTGACCTAGGTCCTCTCAACCTCTATTTATACATTACAATCCCTCACCGGTAGCCTCAGGTCAAAACCTAGGTGTCAAAACCCTAGGTGTCTACAACCCTAGGTCAACTTGACCCATTCTTTCCGCGCTTCGCTAGCTTGTCTTTCCTTCTTCAACTCGTGGTGCTCCAAGGCATCTAATGCTGTCCTTTTCCACTTCTTGAGTCATCCTCAGTCCATCTTCCTTATTGATCTGTCATCCTCGATCTCCTCATCCAACGGCTTTATTTTTCGCACTTCACTCCATATTTTTTATTCTTTTGCTCACTTCAACCCAGTGACAGTCACTGTGTCTCCCGCAAAGCTTGCTTTTTACCTTTCCTTCCTCATTCTTTGCTTCCTTCCATAACCAAGGGCCAACATCGCTCCTTCCCATTGAGAATATTTTGGACCTCCAAAATACTACTTTAAGTCAATCTGAATATGAGGGTACAGTTCCCTCACCTTTCCAACCCCAATCCATCTATCTTTGCTTGGATTTGTGCCTTTAAGACCAACATGAAGGTATTCCACATTCCCTCGTTTTGAAGTTCTCATCCTCTTGTCAAGTATTGTATCCTCATGCAATTCTGAAAGATATTATGGTAAGAAGTCATCTATGGAAGGAATCTGAACATGCTCTCCTTGATCATCAATCAAAGGAGGGCCATACAATCTCAAATTCTCAACATTAACAACTGCGTACATTTTCATATAAAGAGGCAAATCCAAATGGAAGGCATTGTTACCAATATTTTCAAGAATCTTGAAAGGTCGATATCTAATTGGTTTCAGTTTTTTACCTTCTCCTTTAAGCCTCTCTTTGCTAATGTAAAACCAAACTTCATCTCCAACTTGGAAACTGTGATCAACACGATGTTTTTCATGTCTTGTGTTGTACTTGTCTTGGCTCTTTTCCAACTGTTCTTGTACCCTTTGATGCACCAACTGAATTTTTTCGATGAACTTCTTTAATCTATCAATGTCATAATGACCATAAATAGAAATATCCTTCCCAAAGATAAAATATAAAGGAGATTTTGGAAAATAACCAAAACATGCCTCAAATGGAGATGTTTGAGGCAAAGAGTGCTTAGCCTGGTTATAATCATGTTGAGTGTAGTGTACGTGATCATCCCAAAGCTTAGGATGTTTTTTGAAATAACCATGAAGAAGATGTACTATTGTTCTATTCACCACTTATGTTTGACCATCAGTTTGTGGATGAAATGTTGTACTCTTTTTCAGCTTGGTGCCCATGAGTGCCCATAAGCTTGACTAAAAGTTTCCAATAAATCAAGAATATCTATTAGAAATAATGGATTTGGGCAACCTAAAATGTACCCAAACATACTGAAAGAACATTTGTGCCATCTGTTCAGCCGTAATCTACTTCTTACAAGGCATCAAAATACACATTTTGCTAAAATGATCAACCGCAACATAAAGATAATCATGATTATTTTTAGACATATGTATACCTCCTACAAAGTCCATGGAAATTCTTTCCCAAGGACGAGAAGGAACCAGACGTGGAGTATACAAACCCAACTTTCTATTGCTAGGCTTACTTGTAGCACATAAACAACATCATCTTACATATCTTGAAACACTTTCAATCATTTTAGGCCAATAACAATACCTTTGCAACTTAGCCATTGTCTTGCCTACACCAAAGTGGACAACAATAAGAGAAGAATGTGCTTCCCTTATGATGTTGAATATTTCACCCAGTGGAATACATAGTTTTCCAAGATGATACAAAAACTTATCATGCACATGGTAATCCAATTCCTCAACTTGGTTAGAATGACACAAAGTTGCATAAACCTCTTTAAAATCAACATCTAAAGCATATTGTTCAACATAGCTCTCATGCATGGTATAATTATTCTTAAGAATAACTGGAGCACTAACAATAGGCCTATAAATCACATCACCAACTTTGTTATAAATTCATTTCTTATACCTGATAACCAAGTGGGATTGTTGTGGAAAACCCATCCATCTGAAGTGCCTTGCTTGTTGTATCTTTGTTTGTGATTGTAAGTATTGCAATAGTTGATGATTTGTGTGAATGATAGTTTCTTTACTGAACAAATAATCTTTCCATTTTTTCACACTTTGCACCAATGCATACAACTCCTTATCATAAGTAGAATAATTAATCACAACACCATTAAAAGTTTCATAATGAAAACAAATAGTCTTACCATGTTGCAACATGACTGCTCTCATTGCATAATTGCTTGCATATGTTTGGATCTCAAATGGTAATCTCATATTAGGAAGTGAAAGAACTGGAGTTGAACTAATCTTCTTCTTCAATGCATCAAAAGATTTTTGTTGCTTGCATCCCCATTGGAAAATTTTCTTCATGCTTTTCACTTCATGTAATGGAGCTGTAATTGAAGAGAAGTTAGCAATAAAATTTCTCCAATATTGGGCTTCTCCCAAAATTCTTCTTGCCTCTATCACATTGTTGGGCTTGGGCCAATCCAAAATGACTTTGACCTTGGAAGGATCAATTTTTAGTACTCCTCCTCCAACAATATGTACCAAGTAAATAAGTGAGGTCTTTCCAAACTCACATTTAGACATCTTTAAAAACAACTTTTCTTTCTTCAAGACATCTGAAACTTGCTTTACATGCATAACATTCTCTTTACGAGATTTTCTAAATATCAAAATGTCATCTAAGTAGACAATTACACAATCATCAGGAAAAGGTCTTAAAACATCATTCATGACTCTCATGAATGTAGCAGGAGCATTACAAATCCAAAATGGCATAACCATCCATTCAAACAAACCTTGCTTTGTTTTGAAATTTGTCTTCCATGTGTCTCCTTCAACAATACTAATCTGATGATATCCACTTCTCAAATACAACTTAGTAAAATACTTAGCATCTTTCAATTGATCAAGAAAATCAACAATTCTAAGAAGAGGATAACGATTCTTTATCGTCATCTTGTTCAAGGCTCTAAAATCTACACACATGCACCATGTACCATCTTTATTTGGTACTAAAACAATTGGTGACTCACATGGCAATGTTCTTGGAATGATAACCCCTTTGTCAAGCAACTCTTGGATTTGTTTTTTAATTTCAACATTCTCCGTGACTGACATCTTGTACATACCAATGTTTGGAAGAGGACATTCTTGTTGCAATGGTATCTCATGTTGGATACCCCTTTTAGGAGGCAATCCTTTTGGTTCCTGAAATATCTCATCATATTGGTTAACAACCTCATATAAATCAAATTTTAACTTTGCATCACAACCTTGGAAAGATTCTTTTTCAACATTGTCTTTGGGTTTGATAATCAAGAGTACAAATTTCTTACTAGCATTGACTAATCTCTTCATTTGTCCATCATTTACAAGTGACAAATTCAACTTCTTTGTATGTGATCTAACAATGTAGTCAAATCCATTTTTAAACAAATGATATTTTTTCTCATGAAGATGAAATATGTCTCTCCTATCATATAAATATGGGCTTCCCAACACAATACCACAAATATCCAATGGAATAACATCAAGCTCTACCTCATCTATAAATTTTGCAGTGATCGAAAATCTAAGTTTACATCTTCTTGTCACATGCAATTTGGCATTGTCACATATCCATCCTAGAGGATATGGTTTAGGATGAGGAGTAGTTTCCAAATGCAATTTATTAATAGTGTCTTTAGATATGAGGTTTACTTGAGATCCAGTATCAAAAATATTATCTATCTTGGTATTCTTTGAAATAAACCTTATGTGGAAAATATTTATTCTTTCTTTTTCATGTTGAGTTTCATTGAGGCTACTACCTGAAAAACTAGTACTTGCAATAGAATCCTTACCTTGAAAACCCATGGCTGTAATTTTTGTTTCATCTCCCGAATCAGAACCTAAATCATGTTGCGTGGTTGCAACAGTCTTTGGTTTAGTTTTCTTGTTGAACTTTTTGGGTCTCTTTTCAGGATAAAGTTTCCAACAATGGTCTTCGCCATGGCCATATTTTGAATAGTGTTTACATGTGAGTTATTCTCCCTCTCTCCCAACTGAAGCATTCTTCTTTCCATTCCCTTTGAATTTATTCTTTCCTTTGTCTCCATTATAAAATGGCTTGTTTCTACCCTCTTGAGGTTCATTCCTCCCTCTTGCTTCCAAATGAGTTTCACGTACACAAATTCATCTATATTTGTAAGGTTAAACATAAGTATCGTGTGCCTAAAGTAGCTATGCAATACTCCAATGTATTTGGGTAAAGCTTCTTGAGAAGATAAATCTATGCCCAAAATCAAATCTCTTATTCTAAATTCTTGAGTGTAGCTTTGCACATTTTTCCCTTTAGCTTGTCTAAAGTTTTTCCAATCCATAATAGCTTTCTGCATGTATGCTAATGGACAAAATTTCCTTTTAATTGTAACAATAAAATCATCCCAAGAGGATAAAACTTCAGCATGTTTCTTCATGTCCTCTTGAGTTTTGTCTTCCCACCAAATGAGTGTTGCACTTTCTAATCTAAGAGAAGCAATCTGAATCTTAGATTCATCATCTTTGATTCTTTGTATCCTACAATACACTTCAATCCGATGAATCTAATTATCCAATTTCTTAGCATTTACCTCTCCATTATACATAGGAAATTCAAACTTAATATCAAGCTTAATAAAAGGAGTTTGTGGAGGAATTTTACCATGTTCTTTTGGAGAAATTGGAGGTGGTTGTGAAATGGTAGAAGAAGTAGAAGATGGAGTTGAAGGAGGTGGAGTATCATCATTCCCTTAATTTCCTTTTGGAGTTTTATCACCATTGTATTCATTACCTCTTGGAGGATTTGAGCTTTCGCCTTGCAACCTTGCATTTCTTTCCTCAAACAAAAATTTCACCATTTCTGTCATATCATAAAAATATTTTCTGAAAGTTTCATCTTCTGAAGTAAGAGTTTCATGACTCTCCTCATGAGCCATACTTGGTGAATGCCTCCTTGAATCTTGAGGTGATTGTGTAGTTCTCCTTCTTGAAAGTTGAGAACTTGGATCTACAAGTTGACCTTCTCCTCTTGTGAGCTTCAACCTTGTAAGTGTAAAAAAAAAAAAAAAACACTTTCAAACAATCAAACCTTCAAAAACCTTTTCTCTGATACCAACTTGATCTGAAAATGAAAAAGTCTTATGTGTACAAATTTGCAAGTGAAATAGTTATGTGATTTAGGAAATTGGATCAAGTTGCAAACACATAAACTTAATGAGTTTTACTTAATATGAGAAGCATAAATAGACATAAACAACCATCATAAACAAGAACATAACACAACAAAATGATAAAGGAGTTCACCCCTCTCTTGGGCTACATCTCATGGTCCAGCTTCCAATGGATCATTTTCATTAGCTCTCAAAGTGTCAAAATTAGTGCTTTACAATGCTCAGAATGCAAAATAGATGGCTTCAATGGCTCTGGAATGTCCAGAAACCCCTAGCTGGGCTCTTCTTGCACCTAACTTGGACAAAAACTGAGAAGAAATCACTTCCTGTAAGTTTTTCCCCAATAGCTTCTTGTGCCTACTCGCCAAAATGCACTCTGTCAAAACTGAACCTGGCTCCAAGTGGTTCCCGTGCCAAACCCAACACCCCGGGTCGTTCCGCAAAATCGGGCAAACTATCACATCATTAGCGCACCAAGCACCTTAATCGTCTGATGTTGAGGTCGCGTGGAGGGGTATGTGGCCAAGGGCTAGGCCAACTGGCCTCTCCCGTTGGCTTATCCATTGGAGCCTCTGGGTCATGGTCATGTGGTAAGGTCATGGTGTAGTGACCGAGGGCTTAACTGTTGGTTCCCTGCACCATCATACATATGGCATATGGTACATTGTGAGTTTCTGACCAGGGTTGGGGCTAATCCTTGGCCCTTTCTCTACTTGACTAAACACTGATTCAAACTTAAATATCCATTAAGAACTATAGTGTTAAGAACCACCATGTGGGCAGGCTGGTAGCCCAGCCTTTTCCAAGACTTTTCCATATACAGAGGTCCTAGATTCGACCCCCACGAACTCTATAAAATTTTACACTAACAACCAATTAAGGGGTGCCACGTGGCAGCCCCTAGATGGGCCACATGGCACCTTCCCATTCGACCACCAGTATTCCATGTGTCGACCACCAATTGGTCCATGTCAACCACTTCTACCTCAACTGCCAAATCAACACCTGCCATGTGTCTAGTACAGTCCCCCTGCCACGTCAACAGTATGGTCTGCAAATTCATCTTGTACGGACTATACAGTCATCATTTTTTTCCCTGTTTGGAAAAGTGGACAGAATGTGATTTCTATCGCATACGATGTTTGTTTGATCCCATTCAAGTTGCGTTAGGATCGTGAGGACTGGATCTATGCAATGAATCCATTTTCAAGAAATTATGAGAACTTTTGTTTTTGAGCATATTTTGATCCCGTGGATTAATTGTTATGAAAAGACTCATCCACCATGTCTAGGGTTCTGCATCTTCCTTCTTAAGCCAAGTCCTAGATCCTACAACTTTCCACAAATACCCAAAAGAAAACTACTCTGATGCCAATATGATCTATAAACTATTTGGATATTATACTAGAGCAATTTGTTATAATATATGTTGTAATATATTGGAATCTCACATTATGAAATTTACGTCCTTAGGTACCAAATTAATTATTACTATCTTGGTGCTCAAATTTATGTAATTTTTTTCAAATGCGAAAATGAAAGAACAAGAAAGTGAACACATCATCCACACAAATGAACACAAGATGTATCCTGAGAATATCAATATGGGAGAAAAACCATCTAGAAGGCACTAAAATTTCCAAACGGGGAACTACCACTAAAATGGGCACTACAAGCCAATTCCTCTAATTTTTCCACCAAAAAAGTACCAAGATAGATGGGAAAATATATAATGATCCAATCTAGATCATGTGCTATGATAGTTACCCCCATGGGTTAAGCCATGAGTAAATGATCATAAACATACAATAAATTTTCAGTAATGGGATCATTGTTTATCATTTATGGATAAAATGAATTATCACATTAATGGTGCTAAAAAATAGGAATATGTCTACTGATACATTACTAATTCTTTCATGATGTTTTCCATCTAACTCAACTACATTACTAATGCTTTCATAATGTTTTTCATTGTCTACATTTTATGATACATCCTGTCCACAAATTACCATTTGGAGTACAAATAGATCTATGAAGCTTGCCCAAAAATGTTGATTGGAGAATTGTGCATGAGTTACATTCATTATAACTCATAAGGATCTTCATAACACCACCACTAATAACATAGATAGGGAGGGATACATATAAGCTAAATTAGCATAATACTAGCAAAATGACTCAATGATAATAGCAATGAGCAGCTAATTCCATGGGAAATTTACATGGTTTCACAATAATAATAACCTCAGGAAAAAATAATTACAAGGAATTACAATCCACAAGAAGAGGCATGCAAAAATTCTCCATTTTGTTGCGTCTCCCATGCAAGTCCTAGTAGACAGAACAACCATTCAAAACAAAATAATCCTAAGAAACAGTAAAGAGAAACAACTATTATCATGCATCTATAATGACATTAAAAACAATCCTAAGCATAGAAATCCATGCTGGAGATACAAGACATGAGAACATTAATGAATATTTGAGGGATATCCCTTTGAGGGACAATGCTTGATGGACCTGTCACTCCATCCATCATCCATCATTCACAAACCATTCAAGATGTGTTGGAAGGTTGGTCAATTTTGTTTGCAAATAAGTCAAACTCTCAATCAATAACTATTTTTCATAGTCAATAGGGCATGATGTTTACTAAAAAAATGAATATATCCACCTAAAATCATAAGGTATCCAACATAATGCACTTATGCTATATAAATATTAAAGAAACCACCCTATAGTATATTTGTGTTCCAAGTGCTATGCATGCATGGAGTGTCAAGATGAGGTTATTGAATGATTTAACTCAACTATGTCTAACTTGAGACCAGATTATGTCACTGGAAAGGTTGGTTGGTTTTTGTGTGGGACTAAAGTGAGGCATTGAGAGATGCTATGCATAGCTTGGTTGCATAAGACAATGAATGGTGCTGGTGTGAATGATATACAACGAAATAAGAAGATGTTATGATTGTTGATGCAAGGAACCTTGACACATTGAAGTAGCTTGAATAATAATAATTTAGTTATTTTATTTACAACGTTGTTTTCCTCTTTACTATAATTGATATGATTTCCTTGTTACACAGAGGTTATTATCTACATACCAACATCTACAAGATGTTCTTCTTTCTTTGACTATCTGGGAAATTATGGGTTGTGGCGATCCCTCCTTCCTTCCTTCTACTTACTTATTTATGTGCTTGCACACATGTCCTACACAAGGCTCCACGTAGCATGAGAACTACAAGATCTTAGTATGGTTGTAGCCTATTTGCTTTGGAATTCTACACATCGATGGAAAACAATGGTAAAGAAAACAATATTAGAGAAAATATCTTTAATCAAAATTTCAATTAATTGATTTACTAATTATGCTATAATATTGTTCTAACATAAATGTTCAATGAATAAATTTACTTATTATAGTAGGATATTGCTTTGACATAATTTTCATTTTTTTAGATCCACTCCAACAATTTCTGTAAGAAAAACATATTTCTACTTGGAGCTTTTGGTTGTATCAACTTGAATTTGACAATGATGCAAACATGTTCCATACTTCAATTTTAGTGTATCTAGAAGAGAATTTATGCAATATGATTGAAAGTTCTATCCTGAACATAGACAAAAATAAATTTAATTTATATATTTATTTAGTAAGAATATACAATATTTAATTGATTATGTAGCATTTACTTTTTTTTTCATCTTTGTTTCAACATCAATCTAAATGCATATTTCTTCTATAATTGAAAAGAAATAACTTTTAAAAGATGATCTTGTTGCATTTGATGATAGATAAAGATTCACAAATCCAATTTTTAATTCACAATGATAATGAAAGGAAATAACTTTTAAAAGATGATCTTGTTGCATTTGAGGATAGATAAAGATTCACAAAAACAATCTTTAATTCAATCCTTAATTCACAATGGTAATGATATTTAGAAGTTTCATATTTTCAAAATTTTCAACACATTTGTGAAACAAGTGACATTGATTAGTGGACTTTTTTTTATCTCTATATCTTCTTTTTTAATATTAAATTATTTATCTATAATAGGCTTATTAAAACATCATACCATAATGTTATTTACCTTAAATTATTTATCCATCATAAATTTATTAAAATGCCATACACATAACTTTACTTATTTGTTCTTTTGATAACTTTACTCAAAAATATATATCTACATAAATCAACATAAGACCAATTAACACTTATCTACATAAATCAACATAAGATCAATTAACACTTAACCATCTATAAACTTTTATATTTACCATAAATAAACTTGTATGTCGCATAAGGACTAGCCAATGCATGGCTTATTCTTTGTTATAAATAATTAAATTGTCCCTCTCATAATTAATGTCCCTCTCCTACGTTTTAAACTGCAATTTAATGAGAGAATTCCGCATACGACACTTGACTTGGAGTCAAGGTCTAAATAATTAAATTGTCCCTCTCCTACGTTTTAAAATGTCACCGTGATTTAATGAGAGAATTCTGCATAAGACACTTAACATGGAGTCAAAGGTATAAATAATTAAATTGTCCCTCTCATAGTTAATGTCCCTCTCCTACGTTTTAAAATGTCACCGTAATTTAATGAGAGAATTCCGCATAAGACACTTGACTTGGAGTCAAGGTATAAATAATTAATTGTCCCTCTCATAATTAATGTCCCTCTCTTACGTTTTAAAATGTCACCGCAATTTAATGAGAAAATTCCGCATAAGACACTTGACTTGGAGTCAAGGTATAAATAATTAAATTGTCCCTCTCCTACGTTTTAAAATGTCACTGCGATTTAACGAGAGAATTCCGCATAAGACACTTGACTTGGAGTCAAGGTATAAATAATTAAATTGTCCCTCTCCTAAGTTTTAAAATGTCACCACAATTTTGTAAATGGATTTATACTCTTTATAAATTTGAGGTAATTTTTTCATGAAAAAAAAAAATGTCACCACAATTTAATGAGAGAATTTCGCATAAAACACTTGACTTAAAGTCAAGGTATAAATAATTAAATTATCCCTCTGCTACGTTTTAAAATGTTACCGCAATTTAATGAGACAATTCCACATAAAACATTTGATTGGGAGTCAATGTATAAATAATTAAATTGTCGCTCTCATAATTAATGTCCCTCTCCTACGTTTTAAAATGTCACCACAACTTAATGAGAAAATTCTGCATAAAAAACTTGACTCGAAGTCAATGTATAAATAATTAAATTGTCCTTCTCATAATTAATGTCCCTCTCATACGTTTTAAAATGTCTCATACGTTTTAAAATGTCACCGCAGTTTAATGAGAAAATTCCACATAAAAAACTTGACTGGGAGTCAATGTATAAATAATTAAATTGTCCCTCTCATAATTAATGTCCCTCTCCTACGTTTTATAGGATGTCACCGCAGTTTAATGAGAGAATTCCACATAAGACGCTTGATTGGGAGTGAAGTGCGGAATTACTTTTACCTCCTTTGAATATGAAATCTAGGACTACTTTCTTTTACCCTAATTTATTCAAAGTGGAACTTGGAAGATTCACACTCCGCATAGCCTTTTCAACTATTTTTTGTTATAATAAAACTTTGACTTGTAGTAGAACAGCTAGAACGATAATTTAACGCGTAGGAGTAGGGATGGAATTTGACAGCAAATTGTTCGTCATGGGCCTATTTGCCCATGTTCAAAATTTTATATATCTTTGTTAAACGGGTAGAACGGGGGGTTACAGTGTTCGAAACCGTCAAATTTAAAGAGCTTCATTATTTTGAAATTCCAATCCTAAGTGGGAGCATGAAAAAGAAAATAAAAAACATAAAATAATCAACTTATACTATTTTAAATCGATAAATAAGACGTGCCACATTTTCCGTCATGTAAGTACAGGTTTGCACGCGGGGCTTTTTCTATTATTTGTTTTGGTTCACATAGCACAATTTCAAAAGACGTTTCTACTAAGTTACGGACTATTCAAAGTCGTCGAGCAGCTTCCGTATAAACAACATATACATGAAATCGAGTCAAATCTTACTTTTCGACGTTAAGAGGGTCTAATTTGAAAATCATGAAGCCCGTCAAATTTACAGTTTCGAACCGGTTATATAGAATTTTGAACCGTATTTGACGGGCAAATAAGCCCGTGACGGGTAATTTGCATTCACTTATCTTCCGTACAAACAACATATACCACCGATTTCAGGGCAAACGAAATCAAATGAAATCTTACTTTACTTTCATAGAAGGTTCATAGAAGGGTAGACTCTTGATGAAAGAAGGTTCATAGAAGTTGAAGGGTTAGATTTTTCGATTCGGATTTGTCAAAGACAAAGTATTTGGGAATTATTTAAAAATTAATATTTTGATTTTTTTTATTAGAATTAGAAAATTTAAATTTATATAAAATTATAATTTTTTTTATTTAAATTATATTTTTAATATAAAAAATAAATTTAACTTAATAAAAAAATTTTAAAACACTTAAATTATACAGAATTAACTATTCAATCTACATATTCCAATTTCTGACCACTACCGGAGCCCCAGCTATTAAACCGGTGGTTGATACACCACCGAAGCAGAATACACCATCCGACAAGTCTTCAAATAAAATACCCATATTTTTAGGCGTTGCTGCCGACTTGCTCCTCGTCTTATTGGTATTTATGTTTTCATGTCGAGGAAGATTGAAGTCTGCCATATTTCAAAGGCCATCCGAATGTATTGCATATGATCATATGAACTGCAAGGACGGTAACGTAGTAGAACACCTTGGTTGGGTAATCATGTCCTCGTAGGCTCTTTGAATTGTGCCTTGACTAGCACACATCTAAACGGGAAAGGGTGGCCAAGGCTCGGATCATAATGCACTTCGAGCGCAAAGCAAGCGATGCATATGATCCGAAAATATGAAATATGATTGACCAAATATAATAGAAGTTTAATTTACACCCTATGTGGAATCGAAGCCCTGTAAGATCTGTGGATTTTGTAGATATTGAGAAAATACAATATCACAGGCACGACAAGATAACTGCAAGGACCAACAACCTTCTACAAAGGAGAGAATGATCTATTAAATCTGCTTGATGATTACATTGAAGAGCTCCTCTATTTATAATAGGCTGAGAGGAGACAACATAGATGAAGGTAGATGGATAACTCTTTCATGAAGTAATGAGACAAGTAGATGGATGGGATAAGTCAAAGAAGCACATGGTAATTATCCATAAACAGCCAAAAAATGATGACATGACCTACCTATCCTAAGTAAACTTATACATCAACACCCCCCCATAAGTGGAACTTAGGGAAGTAAAAAAAAACAAAATATATGGTCATGGATACGAGCCTACTAATGTATCCAATACAAACTCTCATAAGTGGAGAAAAGGAGAAAACCCGTAGGAAAAAACTCCTCCCCTAAAGAGAGAAAACAACTGAAAAATAAAGGTAGGAGGTCTTAAGATAACCCCCCAGAGACAACTTCTTTGACCTCAAGCATCAATCGTAGCTGGAGAAAGTGAGGTGATGCCAAAGGTTTAGTGAAGATGTCAGCAACTTGTGCTTCAGTAGGAAAATACTCTAGGTTGAGAACACCATCCTGGATGAGTTGGCGAATGAAGTGCATGTGGATCTCAATTTGTTTGGTCCGTTGATGTTCCACTGGGTTACGAGAGATGTGTATGGCACTCTGATTATCAAACCAAAGAGTGGTGGGACGATCCTGCTGAATGCCAAACTCTGTAAGGAGTTGTCGAAGCCAAAGAACCTCCTGACTTGCAAGAACTGCAGCACAATACTCAGCTTCCGCAGAGGATAAAGCAATTGCAGATTGCTTTTTACAAGACCATGTAATAGGTGCGGAGCCAAGAAAATAGACAAAGCCAGATGTGGACTTTCGATCATCAACCAAACCAGCCCAATCAGAGTCAGTGAATCCCACAAGCTGAGAGGCACCAGAAGAGTACTGAATACCAAAATTGGTAGTACCTTGAATGTACCTCAGAATGCGTTTAGCTGCCTTCCAATGACTCTCATGAGGATATTGAGAGAACCGAGAGACAAGTCCTACTGCAAAAGATATGTCAGGACGTGTATGAGTTAGATACAACAAACTCCCAATCAATTGTCGATACAATGAAGGATTAATACGTGGTGATGAGCAACTGGCAGAAAGTGTGACTCCTAACTGAAATGGAGTAGGAGCAGGTTTACAATCAACCATGCCAAAGCACTGAAGTAAATCAAGTGCATACTTCTACTGAAAAATGGAGATTCCTTTAGAAGACTGAAGAACTTGGAGACCAAGAAAATAATGTAGAAGCCCCAGATCTGTCATATTGAATTGTCCCATCAATGCTTGTTGAATACTCTGAATCATAGATGAAGAACTCCCAGTGAGAATTGAATCATCCACATACATAACCAAAATCAAGAGATCAGTTCCATGCTTCTAAGTGTAAATTGTAGGGTCAGAATGACAGCGATCAAACCCGGAAGAAATCAGAAAACTATCCATTTTCTCATACCAAGCTCGAGGAGCTTGTTTGAGACCATAAAGAGAACGTCTAAGCCTACAAACAAGAGAAGAATCCTGCACAAAACTAGGGGGTTGCTCCATGTAGATTTCCTCATCTAAGTCACCATGTAGAGAAGGGCTCTTTACATCCATCTGGTAGACTGACCATCCTTGCGAAGCAGCTAGAGAAAGAACAAGGCATATAGAATTCATCTTGGCAATAGGGGCAAAGATCTTAGAGTAATCAATCCCTTCAACTTGTGAAAATCCCTTGGCCACAAGACGTGCCTTATGCTTGTCAACAGAGCCATCTGCTGCATACTTGGTTTTATAGATCCATTTATAGTGAACTAGCTTTCGTCCCTTTGGAAGAGACACGAGATCCCATATGTGATTCTTCATCAATGAAGAATACTTCTCTGTCATGGCAGCATCCCACTTAGGTATGCCAACAGTGTCAGAAAATTGTTGTGGATCATTTGAGATAGTATGACTCAAGAGGGAGACACCTATTGTTTGTGATTGAATAAGGGAAGAGGCTGAGGCTGAATAGCTGAAATCATATGGCTCATAGCCATACCTGTCAGGCCTCTTTCTCTCACAAAGGCTCCTCCTGAGATGCAGTTCTTGATCAAGTTGTTCATGTTCTTGATCAATTTGTTCATGTTCAAGATCAATTTGTTCATGATGCTCATGCTCCATTGCTGCAGGTGGTAGATTTTCTTCTGGTTGATGTTGAACTTCAAAAGGTTCATCATCATTTTCTAAAGCAAATTCAACACAATTGTCTACATGACAATCTGAAGATGGAGAAGGATTTGATGTGGGGTTGAATACTTCATCAAAACCGACAGCTCGTCAAAAAAAGACTTCTTTAGTAATAGGTTCAAATAACCTATATGCTTTTATGTCCTCACAATAACCAATGAATATTAATGATTGGCTTTTCTTCTCCATAGCTTTGTGTTTTTCAACTGGTATTAAGGCCCATGCTGGACTACCAAATACTCTAAAAGCAGATACATCAGGCTTAACATGGCTCCAAGCTTCCTATAGATTCTTATGCAGTACTGCTCGATGAGGCATCCTATTTTGAATGTAGTTTGCACAGTTTACTGCTTCAGCCCAAAAGGAGGGTGCCATGTTCTTTGACTGAATCATACAGTTTGCCATTTCTTTTAGTGTTCCGTTCTTTCTTTCAACAACACCATTTTGCTGAGGGTTGTAGAGAACAATGAGTTGATGTTGAATGCCATGTTCTCTACAAAAATCTGTGAATCCATGATTGACATACTCCCCCCCATTATCTGTGCATAGTTTCTTGATAGAAAGAGATGACTGCTTCTCAACAAAAGCCTTGAAGTTCTTAAAAGTAGCAAGGACCTCACTCTTGTACTTAAGAAAGTACACCCAAGAGCGACGTGAGAAGTCATCAATGAAGGTGAGTGCATACTTAG